>CAMOHE010025295.1:0-63143 GCA_946598075.1 Artocarpus hirsutus | reverse complement strand
CTTCTTTTCTATTCTTTATCCATGATTGGAATGCATGTAGGTGTACGTCGTATAGCTCTTCCCTAGTGTCTCTCCTTCCAACCAATTGAGAAATACCTGAAACAATTGTTTGTGATTTGTGAACAAAAGCTCTTTAGGGGAGTTTCAGAGACTCACAGAATAAACTGCTCACTCTTGATCTCTCAACTGATCTAAATAACTTATCAGTCTTACTCCTTATTTATAGAGGTTGGACCTAGGGGTTAGTCCTCATCAGGTAGTTCTCAACCAATTGAGAAATACCTGAAACAATTGTTTGTGATTTGTGAACAAAAGCTCTTCAGGGGAGTTTCAGAGACTCACAGAATAGAGTGTCCACTCTTAATCTCTCAACTGATCTAAATAACTTATCAGTCCCACTCCTTATTTATAGAGGTTGGACCTAGGGGATTGTCCTCATCAGATAAGGCCTCAAAAATTCAAATATAGATCAATATCTAATAAAATCACATAAAAACACATGATTCGTAAGTTGAACTGGTAGATTGGCCTGTCGAACTTACTCCATCGATAGGCCAAACTAGAAGACTAGCCTAGCAAACACACAATAAATGATCCCTATGAATCTTTTATTTTTCGTCTGAGATTCTTTGGATAAAGCCTCAGTTTTAATTCAAATAACCCAATAAAAAAGTTATCTGATTAAAACAATAATATCTAGATAATTTCTAGGAAAATAAATATTCCAGATAATTCAACATGTTTATCTTGAATTAATTTTTTACAAAATTAATTCAACTAATAAATAGATATGAATTATCTGATCCTATCGAATTTTAGCTAATCTAATAATTTAACAAAAGTCACCAATTTAGTAAAAAAGCATACCGATTAGTACAGAATTTATTATGAGCTAGTAAAGGGACCTGATCGACCTATATGGTTCAAGCTTCCGATAATTCCTCTAAAAGCTTAGAGCTGTGCTCTTGAACTTGTGTAGAATTACAAAGCCCAAATAGCTAAGTATCTATGGCATATCATAATGTGTCGTATCCCCATCGGATATCCATAATTGGCTTAAGAATAAATTCTATCTTACCTTCTAGATTATTTTTCTCTTATGTTTCATTATTTCACCATTGGAAAACTTATGATCCAAGGATAGCATACCACTTGGTTACACTTATGTATCTAAATGGTTGAGCGCTCTAATGTTTCAATTACAAAATAAAGCATATAAAAGGATATCATCGACTCCTAAAGAAGAGCTATGGATTCTGTATCTATGAATAATAGGTCCACGCTATCAAGAGTCATGTCTCCAACATACCAGTATGCGTAACATCATGGAATATGGATGTCATCCTTTAGTACATCAAAGACATAAGTCAAGACAACGAGCCTCCTATTCATTTCAAGATTAAGATACGACACATATGATTATCTAAAGTGAATTCATTTACTAGATAGAATTATTAATCCAAATCAATTCTACTTTTGTCCCAATCCAATACATCATCACCTATGACAATGTACCAATGTTTCTATTCACGGAGTCCAACTCTGATGGCCAAGACAAGCCATCTCTTGTTAGGGATATAGACAATATAACAATCTTAGCATGAACAAAGTGCCCAACTTTATTCCCTCGATTGCAGATCTTATAATTTAGATAATCACTTTTAGAATCTTGTCTTCCGCATAATTTGTCCATCATATGCATGATTCTAAAGGTTTAGACCGACAACCTTAGACTTTTGTTTGCTTATTGTACATTCAATACATATGAAAACAAAGAGGACAACCATTTGGTATATAAATAATAAATAAATTCTTTATTGATAAAATGTCTCCAAAAACATAATACACTTTACTCCCTAGGGCATACATGTCTAACATTCTCCATGTTGCACTAAGTGACTAAATATGGCATATCTCACATCCCCATAGCTTCCACATGTCTCTCAAGAACTCTCATAGTTTGTGTCTAAATTTGTGAATGGATATGCTAAATTGTCCTCAGATGCGACTTTGCATATAGTAATATGCCCGCCCTCAACGAAGTCCTTTATCACATGATACTTTCGATGAATATGCTTACTCTTCTTATGAAATCTTAGTTTCTTAGCATTAGCTATCGCTGCAGTGTTATTACAATGTAGTGATACCGCCTTATCCATACCCGAAACTACCTCAAGATCCCCAAGGAACTTGCAAAACCACACTACTTCTTTCGAAGCATCACTAGCTGCCATATACATGGCCTCCATCATTGAATTTGAAGTGTAGTCTTACTTGAGACTTCTCTAAACAATGGTACCACTGCCTGTAGTAAACACAAAACCAAAAGTCGATCTCTTTGAATCTAGATAGGATTGAAAATCTGAATCATTATATCCTAGAGGTGTTAAATCCTCACATGAATATACAAGCATACTCCCTTCAGTCCTTCTCAGGTACTTGAAAATATGCCTAACTGCAACCCAGTTGTTTGGTCTTGGATCCGACTGAAATCGACTTACTATCCTGACCATATAACTAATATCTGGTTGTGTGCAAAGCATGGCATACATGAGACTACCCACAGCCAAAGCATAAGGCGCCCTTTTCATGTATCCTCATTAGACTTTGGTGAGTATTTCTTAGAAAGAGTAATTTTAGACCTAGATGGTTGCCCACCTTTCTAGAATCCTCATTGCATACCTCTTAATTTTATCTATGTAGCTAGCTTGGGACAAAGCTATTATTCTATTCTTCCTATTTCGAAAGATCTGGATACTGAGAACATAATTAACTTTAGCTAAGTCTTTCATGTCAAATTGCTTAATCAACCATAATTTGAGCGATGACAACGCCCCAACGTCATTGCCAATTACAGAATATCATCTACATAGAGCATTAGAAAAACCACCTTTTCATCTTTAATGTGTTTGTAAACACATGGTTCATCCACATTTTGTTCGAACCTATAAGTCTTGATCACCTAATCTAATCTTATATTCCAAGAACGGAAAGCCTCTTAAGTCCGTAAATTAACTTTAGCAACTTACAAATCTTTCCCTCCTGACCCTTAGCCTTGAACCTGTCTGGCTGTACCATATACATGGACTCATCAAAATATCCATTTAGAAAAGCCATCTTGACATCTATCTATCAAATCTCGTAGTCGAGAGCGGCAGCTATAGACATGAGCATACGGATGGACTTAAGCATGGCTACAGGCGAAAAGGTTTTCATGTAATCGATTCCTTCCTTTTGTGTGTATCCCTTAGCTACCAATCTAGCCTTATAGGTTTTGAATTTTTCACCTGCTCTTCTCTTTCTCTTATAAATCCACTTACACCCTATGGGTTTTACCTCTTTGGGAAGATCTACAAGTTCCCAAACCTGATTAGTCTCTATAAAGTTTATCTTAGTGTTCATGTCTTATGTCCAGAATTGTGAATTAACATCTTCTATAGCCTCTTTGTAAGTATAAGGATCCCTTTCATGTTCAATCGGTTCAACCAATAAGGCTTCACCGTTGAACATATACTTTTTAGGTTAACGCTCGATCCTCCCACTACGTTGAAGCCCCTTAGGTTGCTGTTCATGTTTGGTTGGTTTTTATACACTGATTGGAATGGTTTCATTCGGAACCCCAGAGTGATCGAATCACTCGCCAACTCTTCAAGTACCACTTTACTTTGAGGCTTTAAGCCGTCTATGTAACTTTTCTCAAGGAAAGTTGCATTTGTAGAAACCACGACTTCATTTTCTTTGGATTATAATAATAACCCTCATTAGTCCCTTGTGGATATCCTACAAACATACAAACTTTTGAACGTGCTTCCAACTTATTTGCTTTCTTATACAAGACATGAGCTGGACATACCTATATGCGAATATGTTTTAAGGATGTCTTCTTGCCCATCCATAACTTGTGAGGAGTTTTAGGAACTGATTTTGAAGACACATTGTTTAAAAGATAACATGTGGTTTATAGTGCATATCCCAAAAGGGATATAAAGGCAATGATGAATAACTCATCATGGACCTGACTATGTCTAACAAATCCTATTTCTTCTCTCAGCCACACCATTTTGCTGTGGAGTGCTTGGCGCAGTCAAATGAGATAGAATCCTATTCTCTAATAAGTGTTCCAAGAAAATCAAATCAAAGTGGTTTTATGGGCTTACCCAATTGTTTTTCCACTTCAGCTCAAAACTCCTTAAACTTGTCATAAGTTTCACTTTTATGGTGCATTAGATGCACATACCCATACCTTAAGTAATCATCAATAAAAGTGATGAAATACTCATACCCTCTTTGTGTCTAGATGTTCATAGGACCACAAACATCACTATATACAAGATCTAGAACCCCTTTGGCTCTATTGCCCTTAAACTTAAAAGGTCTTTTGGTCATTATACCTTTCAAAAAAGATTCACATTGCGGTATAGATTTTACCTTTAAGTGACTTAAAGGTCTATCCTTTACTAACCTTTGAATCCTATTTGGGTTAATATGACCTAGTCACAAATGCTAAAGATTAGTCTTATTAAAGTGAGAAGTCTTAAGTCTTTTAGAGTAACCTCAGTGTTAAGTAGTAACTCCATCTTAGGTTTAATAAAATATAGATTGTTTTGCATCCATCCATCGTAGATAAAAGATTTGTTTTTATGAATCACCACTTTATTATAAAAAGAAACTACATAAGAATTTTTAAATAAACAAGCTATAGAAATTAAATTCCTTTTAAGTTTAGGAACATAAAAACAATCTCGCAAAGCTAAACTCCTATAATTATCAAAATAAAGATGGATATCACCCACTGCTTCAGCCAACACTAAGGATCAATCGCCCATCCGTAGCATAAAGTCTTCTTGTAGCAGACTTCTTGTTTCTTTGAATCCCTTCGGAGAAATACAAACATGATTAGTTGGTCAAAAATTATGACCCAAGTGTCCCTTGATTCTTTAACCAAACAAGTTTCTATAACCAAAAGATTACACCTATCTCCTTTGGAAAGGAAGCCCTTGCAATTTTTCTTGATGTGCCCGACTTTCCCACAAAAAAAGCACTTGAGCTTCTTTGGGTTCTTCTTTTTCTTCTTCTTGTTTTTGCCATTTGCAAGAATAGAATATTTTCCATTCTTAGCTCATTACTTCTTTCCATTCCCAGAGTTAGGATTGGAACCAGATGCAGTTGCCAAATTGGCCTCACCACCAATAAGAGTTTCCCTGATCAGATTTTCAAACTTTATAACTGCTTCATCTACTCAGTCAAGGTCATATTTCACCTATTGCATTAAATGTAGCTTTAAATGAGGTAAACTCCTTAGATAGAGTCTCAAAGACTATAGTCATTTGTGCTTCAGCATCTATGTTAGCGCCATTAGTTTGAGCCTCAGTAAGGTAACCCATGACCAACATCATATGCTGATTCATAGGAGTCCCCGGTCTTTGTAGTTTAAGAGTTTCTAAAGACCCTTTGCCGTTTTGTTACGGCCTGCCCTCCAAATATGTCTTCAAGATTATCCAAGGTCTGCTTTGTGGTCTTATAACTTCATGTTGAGCCTGCAGCATATTATTCATGCTAGCCATAACATAATAGCAAGCCTGAGTGTTAGCATCTTCCCAGCGATCAAACACTTAGATTTGCACATTAGTGGAATCTCCCGTAGGCTTGGGAGGACACGGTGTTATCAACACAAATTTAGTTTCTCAAAGGATAGGACGATATTTGGGTTCCATCTCCAATCATTAAAATTCTCGCCAATTAATTGGTTTTTGTCAAGTATTAATGATAAAGTGTTTTTAGACACTTTAATCTACAATAAAGAATCATGTACCAAACATAAGCAAACATACCATAATAATTTAGTAAGATAACACAATCATCTAAAACATACAATGTGTTTATGTGTCAAAACTTTGAAAAAATCATATCCTTAAAACGATAATTCCTAACTTAGAATTCACCAAGCCGCCTAGGGGAGACTTGCCAAATTCAATTAGGAACACAAATCCTCTCTTGATTAATATATGCCATCCAAGACCTATCTGATCTAGCATATATTAATGATCGTTTTCTTTAGCCATCAATTTTATTACCAGAGCTCCTAAGGGAGGTTAATAATAAAATTAACTTGAGTGTATAACCATTGTTTCAATATTTTATTCATGATTTATAATCACCACCTATAGGTGTGTAATGATAAATCATGCTAAAATATTTTATCATTTCGGAGATCTAACCCAACACATGATGAAGTCCCTTCCTAGGGGTCAAAACCATTATGTGCTACTTATGGACCAACGATGGAGGCTGTAGGTCTTTTCTTTGAAACCTTCTCCCATTCAATCTTTTGAAATCTAGGTTTTATTTTTAAAAACATGCATGAACAATTTTTAATGAGCGGCATTCCCTATTCTATATGACATGTTATCAACATACATGGCAAATTATATTATAATGCAGACAAGCAAAGCAATCATGCAAAGCCATAAGCAAAATAATAATAAATAGCTATAATATTATGGTTCCATCCTAGAGAAAAGAAATTAAAGATTATAGGAGATTAATTAAAAAATATTATCGATTCTTCATTCTTGAATCTTCAAGTTGTATCTGTCTTCATATAGCATCTATCTTCAAGTCCTCAATCCCAAATAGATCAAATACTTCATCATTAATTTCATGTTTCTTAGAATTGTCTCAAACATAAAATCAAAACTGCTCCCAAAAAATGCACCTTTTTTGAAAACCCATAGCTCTTTGCCGGCATATCGATCTGTGAGATTAGCCTGTCAGTCATAAGCCATCGGTCTGCCGAACTCAGTAGTTTAGCCTGTTGCTAGAGTTGGCTGAATCCTGCGCCATGGATGGCCTACTGAATTGAAGGTTTAGCCTTTCGGTCTGCGACCATCGGCCTGCTGACCCTTAGGGTTCGGCCTGCCGACCAAGCAAATTTCATATTTTTCTAGGAAAAAAGTTTTTACACAATTTTTTAACTTTATTTTCAACAATTCAAAAACATAAAAATTTAGAAACTTAAGAAATACCTTTGGAATTGCTATCATCTCCATCTTCTAGATCCGTCTTTACTCCGAATGATCATTTAATTACAAAATTCTTACAAATTTAAAATTAAATAATAATTTCTAGATGGTGATGATAGACCGCCTTCTCATTATATGAAAAACCCAGATATAGATTCTAACCTCTAAGGAACCATAACCGACACAAATCAATTAATTAATAATTAATTAAATAATAGTTTAATCAGCCATAATTAATTAATAAACATTCACCATATAATCCATGACAACATATATAAATATATTGAAACCTTAGAGTGCTAACTTTTTAAAAAATTAAATTCAAGCATGGAAGATATCAAGATCATATAATTCATACATATAGCATGATCATAAAGTCATAAATTTATGTAAAAACCATGGCTCTAATACCAATTGTTGAAAAAACAGTACGCACTGAAAATTTCAAAATTTTGAATTAGAGTATTTTCCAAAAACACAAGTTTGACATGCTATGTGCATAAATTAACCAATCTTACTAACCTTTGATTGCCTAAGAGCTCCTACAATATGTGAAGAGAAGAACGTTCCAGAAGAGCTTCAATCAATTGGTCTTCTTTATTATTCCTTATCCACGATCGGTATGTGTGTGGGCACATATGTCTTATAGCTTTTTCTCTTGTGACTCTCCTTCCAACCAATTGAGAAGACCCTGAGCAAAGGTTCATGATTGTGAACAAAAGCTCTCAAGGAGTTTCAGAGTATCTAACAGAGGCGTACTTACTCTTAACTTCCTAACTAATTTAAATAACTCAGAAAACTCACTCCCTATTTATAGAGGTCGTCCGATGGTTAGTTATAATTAGATAAGGCCTTAAAAATTTAAATTTGGATCTATATCTGATAAAACCTCGTCTAGAACGCATGATTAAATTATCGCTAGATCAACAGGCCGAACTAACAAATCGGCTTGCCAAACTTGCTCCATCGGTAGGCCGAACTAACTGATCGGCCTGTCGAACTTGCGATAATATGATCCCTGAGAATCCTTTATTTTCCACCCAAGATTCTTTGGATAGAACCTTAGTTTTAATTCAAATAACCAAATAAAAAAGTTATTTGATTAAAACAATCATATCTAGATAATATTTAGAAAAATAAATATTCTTGATAATTCAACAAGTTTATCTTGAATTAATTTTACAAAAAATAATTCAACTGATAAACAGACATGAATTATCTGATTCTATCAAATTTTAGCCAATCTAATAATTAAAATAAGTCACCAATATAATGAAAAAAAATGCCATATCGTTACAGGATTTATTATGAGCTAGCAAAGAGGACCCTATGGACCTATATAGTTCAAGCTCCCGATAATTATAAAACCCAATATCCCAAATATATGTTGCATGATTATCAACTCTAACGCTATTCCACTAAAAGCTTAGAGCTACATTCTCGAACTGTATAAAATTATGAAGCCCAAATAGGTAGCTAAGTGTTCATGATATATCATGATACATCGTATCCCTATAGGATATCCATAATCGGCTTAATGATAAATTCTGCCTTACCTTCCTAATTATTTTTCTCTTACATTCTATTATCTCACCATTAGAAAACTTACCATCCAAAGATAGTATACCACTTGGTTACACCTATGTATCTAAATGGTTGAGCACTCCAATCTTTCAATTATAAGATAACGCATATAAGAGGATATCATCGACTCCTAATAAGGAGCTATGGATTTCGTATCTATAAATAATAGGTCTACGCTATTAAGAGTCATGTCTCCAACGTATCGGTATGCGTACCATTATGAAATATAGATGTCATCCTTTGGTACATCAAAAGGCATTAGTCAAGACAATGGGTCTACTATTCATTTTAGGATTAAGATACAACACATATGATTGTCTAAAGTGAATTAATTTGCCCAAACAGAATTATTAATCGAAATCAATTCTACTTTTGTCCCGATCTAATATATCGTCACCTATGACAATGTACTAATGTTTCTATTCATGGAGCCTAACTCCGATGGCCAAGACAAGCCATCTCTTGTTAAAAATATAGACAACATAACAATCTTAGCATGAACAAAGTGCCTAACTTTATTCCCTCGATTGCAGATCTTATAATTTAGATCATCACCTTTAGAATCATGTCTTCTGTATAATCTGTCCATTATATGCCTGATTCTAAAAGTTTAGACTGATAGTCTCAGACTTTTGCATGTCATATATTCAATAAATATGAACACAAAGAGGACAACCATTTGGTATATGAATAATAAATAATTTTTTATTGATAAAATGTCTCCAAAAACATAATACATTTTACTTCTTAAGGCATATATGTCTAACAAAAACATTAGTAAAAATTCCTCTTTTGTTTTTTACATTTTATCGACAAAGTTTTATTTTTGCCACCCAAGCCTTGATAACCATGTCATCTTGTCCTTTGAACTTCAAAAACTAGTATGTTTCTTCTCTAACTTTTTTTTCCTTTTCTTTTCTAGTCAACAAGACTTCACACAAGTCAAAACTCAAAGTGGGTATCCAAGAGTCGTGAATAGAGCCTAGACAAAAGGGTATTCCTTTATTGAGATGAGGGTGAGCTTATAGAATACGCAATGAGAAACGAGTCGATCAATGCAAAGCAAAACAAAATTTGTTGAGTTGCTTAATGAAAGCCAACAAAGAATGAGGAGGAGGAGTGACATAAATATTTCACTTTATTCTAGTTCTATTTCTCCCTTAAAAGGCATAATTGTCTCTTCTTCAATCTACTCAAAATCCACGCCTTTATTTTGTATGATATTGTCCACTTTGGGCCTAAGCCTATATGGCTTTGCTTTTGGGCTTCACCCCCTAAAGGCGTCACACCATTAGGAAACAATGTCCTTACTACTTATAAACCATTACTCATTACCATTCCTAGGTGATGTGAGACTACACAACCCACTTTTTCTTGGCCTTCTTCGCCTCAAGGAGATTATGGTTGTTATAATCACCCCAAATTTAGGGTCTTAATGTCCTCGTTGGCCACACTTTCAACTGGGTCAAGCTCTAATACCATCTGTAATGATCGGCATTTCCACTTGGTATGATATTGTTTATTTTGGGCCTAAGCCCACACATTTTTGCTCTTGGGTTTTACCTCAAAAGGCCCCATACCATTAGGAGATAGCATCTTTACTTTGAACCATTACTTATCACCATTTCCAAGCGATATAGAACTATACAACCCATCCTTTCTTGGCCCTCTTTGCGTTAAGAGAATTATGGTTGTCACACAAGGTCCTCAATGGTTATGATTTTAAAGCTCAGGCTTCAAGTTCAAGCTCTAGCTTAGCATAATTTTCTCTTCTTCAATCTACTCAAAATCTATGAATCTTGCTCAATCAAAGGTTGTGAGTTAGAGCTCAGGCTTCAAGTTCGAGCTCTAGCTTGCATCCTCTTCCTTCTCCTCTGCCTCATCATCATCATCGTCATCATCACCATCATTCCTTATTCTTCCTTGACTACTTAGCAAATCCTGTTTAGTCTTAGCTTTGTCGACTTTGATTTATGTGAAGAATTGTTAATTAGAAAAGAAAGGAAAAAAATCTAGGAGTGAAAATACCAATTTTTAAAGTTCAAGGAGTTAGATGATATTGTTACCAAGTTCGGGGGCCAAATTTAAAATTTTAAGGATAGAATCTAAGAAAAAATGGCCTTTTTGCTAATGTTTTATAGTTCGAGGGACATTTTTGTAAACATTTTAAAGTTCGAAGGGGTGTGCATGCCAATTTTCAGAGTTCAAGGGCAAGGCGACAAAAAAAAAAGTTCAGGGACAAAGGTATAATTTATCCTATTATATTTTAGAGGCAAAATCTGTTTTTAAAAATCTAAGGGGCATTACACGTGCATGTGTGTGTGTTCTTTTTTTAATTAATAGTTGAAGATTGTCATATATTGTTATTCAGTTCGGTTATTGCAGCATTAATAAAAATTAGAGGACGTTAGTGTAATTTATCTTACTCGATTAGGGAAATAAAAAATCTTTCTTCTCCAGGTATCCACATGATATTCATTTGTTTTATAATATTTGTAGAATATTATACTATCATTGTTTCCTCCTCTCCTCCTATATTGTAGTTTTCCCTGCATATCCAAATATATGTGCAAAATGTCCCAATGATATCCATCCATTAAAAAGTAGACATAATTAAAAAGAAAAAAAGCACATTTTGTGGGTAAAAAAAAAAAAAATCCAAGTTTGTGATTTACAACGGAGAAATCTCTTGCCATGCACTTCTCATCAATAAGCATGGACATTGAACATATATTTTATTAGCCATCCAAAAGTTTTGATGTTATAAATTTTGAAATAATAAAAAATAGAGAAATTAGATTGGGTGCCGGTTTAGCCACATATAACTAAGTTTTTGTCCCAAGTTTTATTAAATTAGGTGGGCTGGAGCATTAAAAGTCTTTTTTTTCAATTTTGTCCCCGTCAATGTTATTGCCTTTTTCCCCTACTCTTTCTTTAATCTCCTATTGGAACTAAAATGAAGAACCAGAAATTGATTAGCTAGATAACAATATATGCTGAGAAGAAAAAACAATCAATCAGTAAAGAAGAAATTACTAGATAAGAGATCCTAGTTCCCCTTGTCAGCAAAGTCTATGCTAGTGTTGGATTTTTGGTTGAACGACGAGGGGTAAAGTCGAAGATGAAACACATGTAGAGATGAAAATACAAAGAGAGCGAGAAACACAGAGAGATGGAAAGAGATCAAACAACGGAGAGATGGTGAGGAACTGCTTTTTTCCCTTAGAGAGAGAGAAGAAGATGAAAGAGATGAGAGACAAGAAGATAATCAAATGCTATGTTCAAGACTTAAAAGATAAAAGGAATGATATAGGGGTATTTTTGTCTTTTTGTCAATTAATCAC
This sequence comes from Artocarpus hirsutus, assembly GCA_946598075.1. Lineage (NCBI taxonomy): Eukaryota > Viridiplantae > Streptophyta > Magnoliopsida > Rosales > Moraceae > Artocarpus > Artocarpus hirsutus. The sequence continues at coordinate 51,193 of CAMOHE010025295.1, read as the reverse complement.
TTAATCTTAGATTACTGCGACCATTTGCCCAATTTTTTTAAAAAGGCTGGTCATTTATTGAAAATAAAGCTGTAAAATCGGCCTCTTAGTCTCAAATCTCATAAAAATATGATATTGTGGATTTTAAAACTTAAACAAGTGAACTATTATTTTCCCCTTTTTTTAAGCTTATTTTTAGATTTATATCTATTGTAGCATATTATATTTATTAATAAAAAATTATTGACAAAATTATGTAATTTTTGTATGATTACGTTATTATTATTTCCAAAAGTTTCATCTCTTTTTAATTTTTTACAATAAAAAGGGTAAAAAAAGGATTTAAGCCAAAGTCAAATAGTAATTAAAATTAGGGTTATTAACACTAATAACTCCTAAACTTTAAGTTCTCTTTCATTTTGCTCATTGAATTTTAAAAATTGCCATTTTACACCTTGAACTTTCAAAATTCCTCACTTTGTCCCATAAATTTTTAAAACTACTATTTTGCCATTTAACTTTTAAAGCTTTTCATTTCATATCATATTTTTGGATTTTTAGTCCAAATAGATAGAATTAAATTCACGTGATTCACATATAGGCCACCTATAAGGATAAAAATAAGATTTATCACTTTTAGGTTTTGTTTCACTTTACACTCTTATTTAACGTTTGTTATCTGCTCTCAAATAGATAGAATTAAATTCACGTGATTCACATATAGGCCACCTATAAGGATAAAAATAAGATTTATCACTTTTAGGTTTTGTTTCACTTTACACTCTTATTTAACGTTTGTTATCTGCTCTCAAATAGATAGAATTAAATTCACGTGATTCACATATAGGCCACCTATAAGGATAAAAATAAGATTTATCACTTTTAGGTTTTGTTTCACTTTACACTCTTATTTAACGTTTGTTATCTGCTCTCAAATAGATAGAATTAAATTCACGTGATTCACATATAGGCCACCTATAAGGATAAAAATAAGATTTATCACTTTTAGGTTTTGTTTCACTTTACACTCTTATTTAACGTTTGTTATCTGCTCTCATTTAGGCTATTTGTACATTTTTTTCTTGATATTGTTCGCCAAAATCTCCTCATCTTGAATGCGTAATTCATCTTCTTTAGTACTCAAATATAGATATCATCAAACGATATCGACTTACTAGTTGAGTTATGCATTAAAAATGAAATGAAATGTGCATATAAATCCTTCCTAAATAGGAGTTTCGATAAAACACAAAGATGTCAAGTGAAAAGGTAAATGTGAAATAAATTTTAAAAGTGATAAAATCTCATTTTTAGTTTATAGGTGGTCTATGTGCGAGTCACGTGGGTTTAATTCTGTCTATTTGAACAAAAAATCAAAAATTTAAGATACAAAATGAGAAGCTTTCAAAATTCAAGGTTAAAATAGTGATTTTTAAAATTCAATAGACAAAGTAAGGAGTTTTAAAAGTTCAATAGATAAAATAATAATTTTTAAAGTTTAAGAAATAAAACAAGAAAGACCGTAAATTTTTTGAGCAGTTTAGTGTTAATAATCTTAAAATAAATACGTCACAGTTTAGAAAACTTTAATAAATAGGTCAGTTGAATATAAATGTATATTTATTTCTCTTTTGTCTCAAAAACAAAAACCAAACACATATTTTCTCTCCCGCATCTTTTTCTCTCTCTTCGAGTTCATAATGACACCAAGAGTGATAATCGTCATGAGGCTCTACACAGATCCTCCCAATTGAGTTTTTCTTCGCTATTGCCCTTCAAATGACGTTGCCTGTTGCCTGTCATCCATCACATCGCCTGCAATGAAGCTCTTATCTTCGACCTTTTCTTCTTTGTTGGCAGTTGAGGTAACATTAATGGGTAGGCCTAGCGTTCTTTCTTTTGATTTAACTCTGAGAATTGCTCATTGACAGCTTAGATAACCACCACATCTTCCCTTGCTTTTGTCTTTCTTGTTACTGCTCTAAAAGCTTGAACTAACTCTGAAATTCAACTTTTTTGACGAGTCAATATTTTTTTTTTTTGAGGAGTGTAGCTATTTTATAGCCATCAGCATATCTGCTTCCGCTTTCTCAAACTATAAGTCTAATGTTCTGTCCTGAATCACTCTTTAGGATCTTCTCATTCACTATGAGCTTTAGTCTTCGGCCAATTGTAAGATTGATATGACTGGAAAAGTTATAATTTCCCCCTCCACACTAAAGAAATGCTTTCAGTCGATTAATGCTTAAAATCCATACATGGACACTATATGCCCGAGTAAAAAATCTCGTTTTTCACCCTGGCCCGTGGGCGATCCATCAACAGTCATTCCCCTCTGGGACAAAGACAGATTACAAATCTCTAGCTTACTACACCCTTCTCTCTAGAGCTTTTTTCCTTAACTCTTCCACCCCATTCCACTCTTGAGTCTTTCTTCTCCAGTATCGACGAAGAGAGGAGACAGAAAGAGAGAGGAGGAGACTCCAATCTTTTTCGTCACATCTCTTTTGACTTTGTCTTTTTGGTCAACGTCCACGAAGGTTACAAATGGAAAACAAAATTATTAAAACCAAAGATGGCCTATTAATTTTTAAGTATTAAAAAGGTGCTATTTACTTTCTAATAGCTCAAATTTGGTCTATTTAAGTAATTTCCCCAAGTTTCTTTGTATTTACTAAAAATATTGATCTTGTGATAATTACTGACATAAAAGAAATCAAAACAAATATTACTTATAAAAATACATTTTAATAAAATTTTGATCTTTTAACTGTTTATCTTCTTATTTCCTGTTGTGCAGAAAGGAAGTAGGACGTGTATATTTGCAAAGACGAAAATAAAAATGACTTTGACGATGAGGCTAGAGTAAAAAGTTGTCAGGATACCCTAAAAGAAAAAGGCTTTTACTACTGAACAATGTAATAGCTAAGACGTAAAACTCATGCAAACAGCTTTAACTGCTTTCAATATTCAAACAAACAAATTATATATGCCATTTATCCTAATAAATTAGCCTTCATCCAAATGATCAACGGTCTCTTCGAGTAAAAAAAGGAGTCAAGCCGCTGCCAATAATGTTCACTAAACAAATATAATAAGCAATGGATGATCACATGCCAATATGCCACTAATTTATTGCGTTTAGTTTTCTTTCTTCAGCTTATTTACAATTATACTAAATTATTTTGATTATCGCGTGAATTAGTATTTAAGTGAGATAACAAATATTTTTGATAAAATCGCGGATGGTATAATGATGAATAACTAATACAACAACAACAATTGAAATGATATTTAATAAAAGTGCATTGAGTTTTAAATGCAAATTATTCTCTTGAGGAACCATGTAATGTGCAAGGATAGAATGCCACCATCTAATCTCTAGAGAGAAACTTTTTGGATCCTAGACAAAATTTATCGTATTTTAACGAAAAAAAATAGATTTAAAAAAAAAAGATTCAAAATTAGTACACAATTAAAAACGACAAACATTATGTTCAAATCAATAACTAGTAATAAACGTATGATTACAAAATAAACCTTTATAGAATTTTGCTCACAAATGCTGCTTAATGAAAGCCTTTTTTCTTCCATGATCATTTGACACTTTTCTTGGTTTTGATTATCTTCTAGAGTTTTAGCTTACAATTTGATGGACTGTCACGCCCCGAAGTATAGGAGGTGACGTGGCGGATTAATTAGGTTTATTAATTAAGATTTTTAATTAAAATCACAAATTTAAGAATTTAATTAATAATGAAAAATGTGACAATTTAAAACTTTTTAAAATAGGTGTTATATTAATAAAACAGGCAGGTAGAAAACAAAATAAAATAAAATAAAATAAAATACGTGTTGGGTCCCACTGGGCTCACAACTTGCGCACACACATGGTAGCAACATAATTTAAATTACAGCTATAGTCCAAAGAGAAAAGGAAATTTGAAGTAATACATGTTAGACGGGTATGCCCTAAGGAGTAAAAATGTAATATGTTTTTGGAGACATTTTTATCAATAAAAAATTATTTATTATTTATATACCAAATCTTGTCCTCTTTACATTCATATTTGTTGAATGCATATTAAACAAACAATAGTCTGAGACTGTCGGTCTAAACTTTTAAGAATTAGGCATATGATTGATAGATTATGCAAAAGACACGATTCTTAAGGTAATGGTCTAAATCATAAGATCTGTATTTAAGGGAATAAAGTTGGGTACTTTATTCATGCAAAGATTTTTATGTTGTCCAATCCCTATTAGGAGATGGTTTTTCTTGGCCATCGGAGGTGGACTCCACAAATAGAAACATTGGCACATTGTTATTGGTGACGATGTGTTAGATCGGGACATAAAGTGAATTGATTTGGATTAATAATTCTGTTTCGGTAAATCGATTCACTTTAGACAATCATTTGTATTGTATTTTAATACTGAGATGAATAGTAGGCCCGTTGTCTTGACTTGTGCCTTTTGATGTACCAAAAGGCTAATACCCACATTTTAATAGTGGTACGCATGCCGGTATATTGGAGACATGACTTTTGATAGCGTAGACCTGCTATTCATAGATATGGAATCCATAGCTCCTCTTTAGGAGTAGGGATATTCTCTTTTATGCGTTATCTTGTAATTGAAAAACTAGAGCACTCAACCATTTGGATACATAGTTGTAACCAAATGGTATACTATCTTTGGTTGGTAAGTTTTCCAATGGTGATATAATGGAACGTAAGTTAAAAATAATCAAGAAGGTAAGACAGACCTTGTACTTAAGCCGATTATGGAAAATCCTATAGGGATACGATACACAATGATATTTTATCGAAACTTAGCTATACGAGCTTTGTAATTCTATACAGTTCGAGAGTGCATCTCGAAGCTTTTAGTGGAGTAGTGTTGGAGTTGTTAATTATGAAATATATATATGAAATATTGGGTTTCATTATTATCAAAAGCTTGAACTATATAGGTCCATTTGGTCCCCATAGAAATCCTACAATGATACGAGATGCTTTTGCAATAATTGGTGACTTATGTCATATTTATCAAATTGGCTCAAATTTGGTAAAATCAGATAATTCATATTTGTTTATCGGTTGAATTAATTTTTGTTATAAAATTAATTCAAGATAAACTTGTTGAATTATTGGGATCGGATAATTCTTGTCTGTTTATCAGTTGATTTAATTTTGAATAAATTAAATTAAGATAAACTTGTAGAATTATTAGGAATTCATTTATTTTCTTGGAGATTATCTAGATAAAGTTGTTTTAATTAGATAACTTCTCTATTGGGTTATTTGAATTAAAACTAAGACTTTATTCTATAGAATCTCGGATGAAAAATAAAAGATTTGTTGAGATTTTTATTGTAGGTTTGGCATGCCGTTCCTCAGATTTGGCTTGCTTATGGGGCAAGTTTAACATGCTAGTTAGATAGATCGGTATGCTGATTGCGATAAAAAGATCACACGTTTTCATATAGATTTCATCAGATATTAATCCGAATTTGATTTTGATTTGAATTCTGAGGCATTATCTGATAAGGACTGACTCCTGGGCTCAATTTCTATAAAAAGTGAGTGAGTCTCACTATTATTCAGATCAATTGAGAGGTTAAGAGTGAAATTCTACTTGTGATATTTTGAAACTTCCTGAGAGCTCTTGTTCACAAATCACAAACACTAGCTTTGGGTTCTCTTAATTGGTTGGAAGGAGAATCGCTTGGTGGAAGAGCTATACGTGTGAGCCCACTCTCACTCTGATCATGAATAGAGAATAGCAAAGAAGGCCAGTTGGTTGAGGTCATTTTGAAACGTTACTTCTCTTCACTGATTGCGAAAGTTCTTTAGCATACAAAGGTTAGTAAGATCTGGTTAATTTATGCATATAGCATGTCAAACTTGTGTTTTAGAAAATACTCTAATATAAAAATTTTAAAATTCTACTGCGTATTATCTTTCCAACAATTGGTATCAGAGCCAAGTTTTTACGAAAATTTACGAGTTTGTGACCATGCTATATGTATAAATTATGTGATTTTGATATCTCCTATGCTTGAATTTAATTTTGTAGAGAGTTCGCACTATAGTTTTCTACATTTTTTATATGTTGTTATGGATTATATGGTGAATGTCTATTAATTAATTATGGTTGATTAAATTATTATTAATTATTTATTACTTAATTAATTTATACCGGTTATGGTTTCTTAGAATTTAGAATGTGTATCTAGGTGTTTCATATAATTAGATGGTGGACTATCATCTCCATTTAGGAATTATTATTTAATTTTAAATTTGTAAGAATTTTATAATTAAATAATCATTTGGAGAAGATAGATCTAGAAGGCGGATCTAGAAGATAGATGATGGCGCTCTCAAGTATTTCCTGAGTCTCTAATTTTATGTTTTTGAATTGTTGAAAATAAAATTGATGAATTACATCAAAAATTGTGTTTTTTGGAAAGATGTGATCTCTGCTTGCTTAGTATACTGAACCCTATAGTTCGGTAGGCCGATGGTCATAGATCGGTAGGCTAAACGATAGGTTCGGCAGGCCATCAACGGGGTAGAAATCAGGTGGCTCTGGCGGCAGGCTGATCTATCATGAATCGGTTGGCCAATATGTGAAGATCAGCAGGCCAGAGGGTCATGATCGGCAAGTCGATCACCCAGATAGGTTTGCCAGCAAAGAACTAGAAATTTTTCAAGAAGAGGTGTAGTTTTCAATGTAGTTTTAATTTTATTTTTGAGACAATTCTAAGAAACATTAAAATTTTGATATGACTGAAAATATGGAGTATTCGATTCATAAGGATTAGAGACTTGAAGATGGGCATTACATGAAGAAGGATACAACTTGAGGATTCAAAGATGAAGAATCAATAATATGTTTCTATTATTCTCTTGTAATCATTATTTTCTATTCTCTAGGGTGGAACCATAATGTTACGATTATTTATTATTATTTTGCTTGTAGCTTTGCTTAATTGCTTTGCTTGCCTGCATTATAATATGATTTGCCATGTATATTGACAACATGTCATATAGAATAGGGAGTGCTGCTCATATTAAAATTATTCATGCATGTCTTTTTAAAATAAAACCTTGGTTTTAAAAGATTGAGTGGGAGAAGTTTTTGAAGAGAGGATCTAAGGCCTCCATCATTAGTCCATTGGAAGAACATGGTGGTCCCGACCCCTAGGAAGGGATATCTATCATGTACCAGATTAGATCTCAAAAAGGATAAGGTATTTTAGCATGATTTATGGTTGTACACCCCTAGGTGGTGATTATAAATCATGGATAAAATATTGAAACGATGGTTATATACTCATGTTAATTTTATTATTAACCTCCCCTATGAGCTCTGTTAATTAAATTAATGGCTAAATAAACTATTATTAATATATGCTAAATCATAAAGGTCTTGGGTGGCATATATTAATCAAGATGGGATCTGTGTTCCTGATTGAATTTGGCATGACACTGAGTTGGGAATTATCATTGTAAGGTTGTGATATTTTTAAAGTTTTGACACATAAACACAGCTGTATGTTTTTACATGATTGTGTTATTTTACTAAATTATTATGCTATGTTTGCTTATATTTGGTATATGATTCTTTAGTGTAGATTAAAAATGTCTAAAAACGCTTTATCTTCGATACTTGACAAAAACTAATGAATCAGAGATCATTACAATGATTGGAAATGGAACTTGAATATCATCATTTTCTTTGAGATACTAAAATTTGTGCTGATTACCCCTTGTCCTCCCGAGCCTATGGAAGATTCCACCAATGATCAATTTCAGGCATATGATTATTGGAAAGATGCAAACGATCAGGCCCGCTGCTATGTTATGGCCAGCACAAACAACGTGCTGCATGCTCAACATGAGGATTATGAGACTGCTAAGTAGATCTTGGATAATCTGGAAGACATGTTTGGAGGCTAGGCCTTAACTAAGTAGCAAGGGGCACTTCAAAAACTTCTTAACTACAAGTTGAGGCTGGGGACATCTGTAAAGGAGTAGATGATGTTGGTCATAGGTTACCTCACCGAGGCATAAACCAATAGAGCTAACATCGATGTTGAAACTCAGATAACTATGGTCTTTAAGACTCTATCAAAGGAGCAACATTTAATTTGAGCAATAGGCAGGACATGACTTTAACAGAATTAATGAAACAGTTACAAGAGTTCAAACTGCTGATCAGGGAGTCTCCTGCTGGTGGCGAGACCAATTTGACGGCTGCTTCTAGTTCCAATTCCAATTTTGGGAATGGAAAGAAATAGTGGGCTAAGAACAAGAACTCTTCTATTCCTGCTAACAACAAGAGCAAGAAGAAGAAGAAGAAGAACCTAAAAAAGCTAAAGTGCTTCTACAATGGGAAGGTCGAGCACATCAAGAAGCATTGCAAGGACATCCTTGCCAAAGGAGGTAGGTGTGATCTTCTATATTTAGAAACTTGTTTAGTTGAGGAACCCAGTAACATTTAGGTCATAGATTCCAATACAACTAATTATGTTTGTGTTTCTATGCAGGGATTCAAAGAAAAAAGAAGTCTGCTTTATGAAGACTTCACGCTTCGGATGGGCGATGGATCCTCGGTCTTAGCAAAAGCAGTGAGAGATGTCTATCTTTATTTTCATAATTATAGGAATTTAATTTTACAAGATTGTTTTTATGTTTCTAAATTTAAAAGGAATTTAATTTCTATAGCTTGTTTATTTAAAGACTCCTATTTGGTTTCTTTTAATAATAAAGTGGTGATTCGTAAAAATAAATCTTTTATCTGTTCTGGATGGATGCAAAATAATCTATACTTTATCAAACCTAAGATGAACCTACTGTTAGATGTTGAGATGAATGATAATAGCTCTAAAAGACTTAAAACTTCTCACTCTAATAAGACTTATCTTTGGTATTTGCGCCTTGGTCATATTAACCTGAATAGTATTCAAAGGTTAGTAAGGGATAGACTTTTAAGTCACTTAAATGTGAAATCTATACCTCAATGTGAATCTTGTTTAGAAGGTAAAATGACCAAAAGACCATTAGGTCTAAGGGCAATAGGGCCAAAGTTAGAATTTGTGCATAGTGATGTTTATGGACCGATAAACATCCAGGCACAAGGAGGGTATGAGTACTTCGTCACTTTTATTGATGATTACTCAAGGTATGGGTGTGTGTACCTGATGCACCACAAAAGCGAAACTTATGATAAGTTTAGGGAGTTTCGGGCTAAGGTGGATTGGGTAGACCCATAAAGGTTCTTCGATCCGATCGAGGTGGTGAGTACCTTTCTAATGAGTTCTTAGGACACTTATTAGAGAATGGGGTTTTATCCCATTTGTTTGCACCAGACACTCCGTAGCAGAATGGCATAGCAGAGAGAAGAAATAAGACTTTATTGGACATGGTTAGGTCCATGATGAATTATTCATCATTGCCTTTATCCTTTTGGGGATATGCGCTGTAAACTGCATGTTATCCTTTGAACAATGTGCCTTCAAAATCGGTCCTTAAAACTCCTCATGAGTTGTGGATGGGTAAGAAGACATCCTTAAACCATATTTGCATATGGGGATGTTTGGCTCATGTCCTGTTTAAGGATGCGAATAAGTTGGAAGCACGTTTAGAAGTTTACATGTTTGTAGGATATCCAAAAGGGATCAAAGGTGGTTATTTCTATAACCCAAAGGAAAATAAGTTGTGGTTTTAACTAATGCAACTTTCCTTGAGGAGAGTTACATCGACGACTTTAAGCCTCAAAGCAAAGTGGTGCTTGAGGAGTTAAGGAGTGATCCAATCACTCTGGAGGTTCTAAATGCAACCGTTTTGATTAGTGTAGAAAAACCAAAAGAACCTGAACAACAACCTAAGGGGCTTCAGTGTAGTGGGAGGATCGGGTGTCAACCTGAAAGGTTATATTCAATGGTGAGGCCTTCTTGGCTAAATCGGATGAATATGATACGGATCTTTATACTTACGCAGAGGCTATGGAAGATGTTGATTCGAAACTCTAGACAAAGGCCATGAACACAGAGATGAAGCCTATAGATACTATTCAGGTCTAGGAGCTTATGGATCTTCCCAAAGGGGTAAAACCCATAGGGTGCAAGTGACTCTACGAGAGAAAACAAGGAGTGGATGGAAAGGTTAAAACCTTTAAGGCTAGACTAGTAGCTAAGGATTATACACAAAAGGAAGGAATCGATTACGAGGAAACCTTTTCGCCTGTGGCCATGCTTAAGTCCATCCGAATTCTCTTGTCCACAGTTGCCGCTCTCAACTACGAGATTTGACATATGGATGTCAAGATGGCTTTTCTAAATGGCTATCTTGATGAGTCTATTTAAATAGAACAACCAGACGGGTTCAAGGTCAAGGTCAAGAGGGCAAGGTTTGTAAGCTACTAAAGTCAATTTATGGACTTAAGCAGGCTTCCTGTTCCTAGAACATAAGGTTTGATCAAGTGATCAAGACTTATGGGTTCCCATAAAATGTGCATGAACCATGTGCGTATAAACACATTAAGGATGGAAAGGTGATTTTTCTACTGCTCTATGTAGATGACATTTTGCTAATTGGCAATGATGTTAGGGCATTGTCATCGATCAAATTATGGTTGACCAAGCATTTTGACATGAAGGACTTGGGTGAGGCTAATTTTGTTCTCAGTATCTAGATTTTTTGGGATAGGAAGAACAAAATGATAGCTTTGTCATAAGCTGGGTACATGGATGAAATTCTCAAGAGGTTTGCAATGCAAGATTCCAAGAAAGGTGGACAACCATCTAAGTCTGGAAATACTCTTTCTAAGAAAGACTCTCCAAAGTCTGATGAAGAAAGAGAATACATGAAGAAGGTGCCTTATGCTTTGGCAGTGGATAGTCTCATGTATGCCATGCTTTGCACACGATTGCACATTTGTTATGCGGTGGGGATTGTAAGTTGATTTCAAGCGAATCCAAGGCTAAACCCTTGGGTTGTGGTAAAGCATATTTTCAAGTGCTTGAGAAGGACTCGAGGGTATATGTTTGTGTATTTGGGTGAGGATTTGACTCCTCTAGGATACACTAACTCAAATTTTCAATCTTGTTTGGATTCGAGGAGATCGACTTTTGGGTTTGTGTTTACTCTAGGTGGCGGTGCCATCAGTTGGAGAAGTGTGAAGCAAGATCGCACTTTGGATTCAATGATGGAGGCCGAGTATGTAGCAGCTAGTGATGCTTTGAAAGAAGCAGTGTGGCTCTGCATGTTCCATGGAGATCATGAGGTAGTTCCTAGTATGGATAAGGCAGTATCACTATACTGTGATAACAGTGTGGCAGTAGCTAATGCTAAGGAACCAAGATTTCACAAGAAGAGTAAGCATATTGATCGGAATATCATGTGATAAAGGACTTCATCGAGGGTAGGCATGTCACGGTGTGTAAAATTACGTTAGACGACAATTTAGCTGATTTATTAATGAAGACACTTATTAGGAGAGTCTTCGCGAGGCATGTGGAAGCTATAAGGATGCAAAATTTGTCATATTTACTCACTTAGTGCAAGTGGGAGATTGTTAGACGTATATGCCCTAAGGAGTAAAAACGTAATATGTTTTTGGACACATATTTATCAATAAAGAATTTATTTATATCTATATACCAAATGTTGTCTCTTTAAATTCATATTGGTTGAATGCATGTCAAGCAAACAATAGACTGAGACTGTCGGTCTAAACCTTTAAGAATTGGGCATATGATGGACAGATTATGTGGAAGACACGATTCTTAAGGTGACAGTCTAAATCATAAGATCCACAATTGAGGGAAAAAGCTTGGGCGCTTTATTCATACAAAGATTATTATGTTGTCTATATCCTTATTGGGAGATGGTTTGTCTTGGCCATCAGAGGTAGACTTCGCGAATAGAAACATTGACACATTGTCATTGGTGACAATGTGTTGGATCGGGACATAAAGTGAATTGATTTGGATTAATAGTTCTATCTCGACAAATCGATTCACTTTAGACAATTATTTGTATTGTATCTTAATTCTTAGATAAATAGTGGACCCGTTGTCTTAACTTAACTCTTTTGATGTACCAAAGGGTGACACCTATGTTTTAATAGTGGTACGCATACCGGTACGTTGGAGGCATGAGTCTTGATAGCATAGACCTGTTATTCATAGATATGGAATCTATAGCTCCTCTTTAGGAGTAGTGATATCTACTTCAATGTGTTATCCTGTAATTAGAAAACTGGAGTGCTCAACCATTTGGATACATAGGTGTAACTGAATGGTATACTATCTTTAGTTGGTAAGTTTTTCGATGGTGAGATAATTGAACATAAGATAAAAAATAATCAGGAAGGTAAGACAAAACTTATCCTCAAGCCGATTATGGATAATCTTATAGGGATACGATATACTATGATATGTTGTGGAAACTTAGCTACACGGGCTTCGTAATTCTATACAGTTTGAGAGTACAGCTCCAAGCTTTCAGTAAAGTAGCGTTGGAGTTGATAATTATGAAATGTATATCTGAGATTTTGGGTTTCATAATTATCAGGATCTTGAACTATATAGGTCCATTTGGTCCCCTTTGCTAGCTCACAAAAATCCTGTAACGATACGACGTGCTTTTACAATAATTGGTGACTTATGTTAGATTTATCAGATTGGCTCAAATTCGGTAAAATGAGAAATTTCATGTTTGTTTATCGGTTGAATTAATTTTTGTGATAAAATTAAGTCAAGATAAACTTGTTGAATTATTGGGATTGGATAATTCTCGTATGTTTATCAGTTGATTTAATTTTGAATAAATTAAATCAAGATAAACTTGTAGAATTATTGGGAATTCATTTATTTTCCTAGACATTATCTAGATAAAGTTGTTTTAATTAGATAACTTCTTTATTGGGTTATTTGAATTAAAACTAAGACTTTATCCTATAGAATCTTGGGTGGAAAATAAAAGATTCGTTTAGATTTTTATCGTAGGTTCGGCATGCTGATCCTTAGGTTCGGCATGTCGATCCTTAGGTTCGGGTTGTTGCTGGGGCAAGTTCGGCATGCCAGTTAGACAGATCAGCATGTCGATCGCGCGATAAAAAGATCATGCGTTTTCATGTAGATTTCATCAATTATTGATCCAAATTTGATTCTGATTCGAATTTTGAGGCATTATCTGATAAGGACTGACTCTGGGCCCAACTTCTATAAAAAGGGAGTGAGTCTCACTATTATTCAGATCAATTGAGAGATTAAAAGTGAAACTCTACTGGTGAGATTCTGAAACTCCTTAAGTGCTTTTGTTCACAAATCACGAGCACTAGCTTTGGATTCTCTCAATTGGTTGGAAAGAGAATCACCTTGTAGAAGAGCTGTACTTATGAGCCACACTCATCCTATTGTAGATAGAGAATAGCAAAGAAGGTCAGTTGGTTGAAGTCCTTCTTGAAAGTTACTTCTCTTCACTGATTGTGGAAGTTCTTTAGCATATAAAGGTTAGTAAGATTTGGTTAATTTATGCATATAGAATGTCAAACTTGTGTTTTGAAAAATACTATGATATAAAAATTTTAAAATTCTGCTACGTATTAATTTTCCAACAATACATGCCTTGATTGAATAATACAAATAACCAACTCAAGGTCTTCTATTGCTCGTGAGTTCTATTGGTGGATTCTTCGCCAATCCTAAGCTGAATTCCACCTAGAGGGGGTAAAAAGTTTGAAAACAAATAAAAAGTGAGTGGAAAGCTTAGTAGGACTATTCTTTTTGAAACAGATAAATAATTTAAATATAAAATTTATCTTTCAAGGAAATAATTAGAAAATAGAATTAAATAAATAAATTCATTTAAATAAGTCTTATCAAAAACAGTTCATCCAGAAAGCACCTTTTTGTCTTTCTTTGGCAAACCATAGTTATCACCACTGAAGTGGCTCAGTTGGGTTTCAAGATCTGCCCCCAAGGTCGCACGCTATACGACCCAATCTCTGATATAGCATTATGCCCTTATGTTCATTTCTATCACTATTTAAAACCCATTTACCAAGTGTATTCGTTTATGTTCATTATGTGGTTCATTATGCATATCATATCATCACTTAACAGTTATTAAAATAACTGATAAAATCTTCTTTAAAACCTTTGTTAAAAACTCTTTCAAAGAAATCATTTTTTGAGGCCAAAATCTTTTAAAACAGAGTTACCAAAGGAGGGGTGGAAGTCCTACCTCAATATCCGGTATTGCGACTTAGTATCACAATCCTGCTTTGATATAAATTAGCTTCATGGAACCAAAACAACCTTAAATATAAACTAAGTTTATTAGTATTTAGCTTAAGATATTCTATGTTGCTAAACTATCCAATGGGGTCCTAGTGTGCCATTTATGTTTACAAAATCATATTGCAACATTAAAATCTCAATCGGGGTCCAAAATAGTGAAAACGGATAAAAAACGACAAATTTTTACTATGCCCGGTTGGCCTGCCAGTCTCCTTGGTCCGACCTGCCGAACTGTATAGTTCATCCTACCAACCATTTGGGTCTGGTCTGTCAAATTTTTCTAAGTTTGGCCAGCCGAAGGTATGAGTTCGGCCTGTCGAATTCATGAATCCGACTAGCCAAACATGAAGTTCGGCCCACCAAACTGGGAAAATTTTGGAATTTTCTAGAATCGAGTCTCGGCCTCCCTGCACCCAATTCTCATTTTCAACCTATTTTTCTTAGTTCTCAGGCATGGAAAACGTTCATAAATGGTAGAAAAATATAGTAGAACACTTTTAAACTAATTTAAATAAGATTTTCATAGAAAATTTCAACTAAATCCGAAAATAGAAAAATAGGAAAAAAATAGAAAAACTTGATTTGAATTCATTTTTCATCAAACTAAGCTTAGATTCTATATATTTTAGGTTCCACTAACTTTGATTAAGGGTTTTCTAAGCTTAAGGAAGCTTGAATTTCAAAAGCCTAAGAAAATTAAAAGATTCAGAAAAAGTTTGAAATTTGAAAACTAACATTGATTTAATCTTTGATTCGAAGTTGTAGTTGCTCAAACGTGTTCCCCAGCTTCCAATGTAGCTAAGGAGTAAGGCTTGAGCTCAAATTTTTTAAAAAAAGGGAGAGAGGAGAGAGGCAGTGAGTGAAAGGGAGGGAAAGAGAGAGAAAAAGGGCTGGGAGAGAGAGAACGAGAGTGAGGAAGAGAGTGAGGGAGAGTAAGAGTTAAATAGAGTGGAGGAGAGGTGATTTTCAACAAGAAAACCATATGCAACATACAAATTTTCAAACGGGAGGTGTTTGGTATTTGACAATTTGTTTTGTTTCAAAATTCAAAATAACAAACAAAAATAATCAAGAGCAATTAAAAATGATTAAAACAGTTTGAAATTACATTAATTTAGAAATATCACAAAATAGTTAGATTAAGTTTAAAACATTCATCATGGCACACTAATCCACCGTTTTGTATGCTAAAATCACTTAATTAAATTTCAGGGCATTACAGCTCTCCAACCCTAAAAGAAATTTCGCCCTTGAAATTACAAATCAATTAAGAAACGGAATAAATGCGGATACAACTCCTGCATAGTCAAATCTAATTCCCAAGTGGCTTCATCAACCCCGTGATGCTGCCACACAACCTTTACTAACGGTATGTCGTGATGACGCAAGTTGATCACTTTTCAATCCATTTTTTAGACCGGTACCTCCTCGTATGTCATGTCTTCCTAAATCTATACATTGTGGAATGAGACTATCTTGTTCTGCTTAGGTGGACACTTTCGAAGCATCGACACATGAAATACGTCGTGAACATGAGAAAGCTCGGGAGGAAAATCAAGGCGATAAGCGACCACACCAACATGTTGAGTAATCTTGAACGGTCCAATATACCTCGTTGCAAGCTTACCACTTACTCCAAATCGTGTGATGCCTTTGCAAGGTGATACCTTCAAGAGAACAAAATCTCCTACCTTGAATTCCAAGGGTCGGCATCTTCTATTCACATAACTCTTCTATCTACTCTGAGTTACCTTCAATCGACTTGTATCACAGTGACTTTCTCATTGCTTTCATAATCTCATATGGCTTGAGAATAATCCTATCTTCTGGTTCTACCCAACATACTGGTGATCGATACGGTCGTCATATAGTGCTTCGAATAGTGCCATGCCAATGTTGCTTGGTAGCTATTGTTGTATGCAAACTCTACTAGATGCAAGTACTTCTTCCAATTCCTGTCGAAGTCTAACACACATGCACATAACATTTCTTCAAGGATTTGAATGACCCGCTCAGATTGCCCATCAATCTAAGGATGAAATGTTGTGCTGAGATTCAAATCCATACCCAAGGCTTCCTGAAAGCTCCTCTAGTACTCGGCGTTGAACCTGGTGTCTCTATCAGATGTGATGGATAAAGGGACTCCATGCAACCGCACCGTGCTTTGTAGGTATAGCGCCCCAAGAACTCTCCTCGAGCATGTCGATCTGAAAGGAATAAAATGCGTCGATTTTGTCCACTTGTCGACCACGACCTAAATCGCATCATACCTTTGCTCTGTCCTTGGCAAACCGGTAAGGAAATCCGTCATGATGAACTCCCATTTCCACCCTGAAATAGGAAGCAGTTGAAACTAAACTACTGACTTTTGGTGCTCGGCTTTCACCTAAAGTCAAGTCGTACACTTAGCCACGTATTCTCAAACATCTTTCTTCATGCCTCTCCACCAGTATTGCCTCTTTATATCACGATACATCTTCATACTCCCTGGATAATGGCAAATTGAGAGTTGTGGGCTTCATCCATCACGGCCTTCATCACTTCTACGATTGCTTAGACTACCAAACGCTCCTTGAAGTATAGCAATCCATCAACATGTATCCTCTATTCCTTGAATTGCTCTCCATCTTGAATTCACGTCTAGATTCCCTGTAGGTACTAGTCTCACCATTAATTCTATCTCACCATCTGAACAAGAGTTAGGGTCATCTCCATATGATACATTGAAACTCAATCATTGTCTTTATAGTATTATAGTCCGTATTCACTTACTGTTGCGTCTCGTTTCCAATCCTCAAGATCCAAACAAGTAAGAGTTTTTGAAGACCTCTTGCTGAGTGCATATGCGACTACATTAGCTTTCCTAGGATGGTACTACAACCCAAAATCGTAGTCTTCCATGTATTCTATTTACCTTCGCTACCTCAAGTTTAGATCCCTCTGAGTGAACAAATACTTCAAACTCTTATGGTCAGAGAAAACCTGAAACATTACCCTATAAAGATAGATCTCCAGACCTTCAGTGCATGAATCACTGCTACGAGCTCTAAGTCATGAGTAGGATAGTTTCGCTAGTGAGGCCATAGTTGTCTCAATCCATATGCCACCATGTGTGCATGTTGCATCAGCACGCATCCAAGTTCGTGTCCCGAAGCATCTGTATAAACTTTATACGGCTCATCATTATTTAGGATAATAAACACTAGAGCCGTAATCAATGGATTCTTTAACTCTCGAAAGGTGAACTCACATTCTTCATCCTACTTGAATCTAACATTCTTCTTATCAGTCTTGTCAACAGAGCTGCTATCTTCAAGAAGTCCTTCACAAACTTCCTATAGAATCTAGTGAGTCCCAAAAACTACGGATTTCTGCTACATTCCTTGGTCGTTCCTACTCCACTATGGCTTCTACCTTGGATGGATCCACTAAGATGCCTTGCTCGGAGATGACATGTCCTAGAAACTTGACTTCTATGAACCAAAACTCATACTTTTCTTTCTTGGCATACAGCTGGTGCTTTCGTAGAGTCTGAAACACGATCTTGAGATGCTGCTCATGCTCCTCCTAAGTCTTAAAGTAGACCAAGATATCATCGATGAACATGATCACGAACTGATTTAGATAAAGCCTGAAAATCCAGTTCATTAGGTCCATGAAAGCTACTGGGGTGTTTGTCAACCCAAATGGCATCACCAGAAACTAAAAGTGTCCATAACGGGTTCTAAAAGCTGTTTTAGGGATGTCCTCTTCTTTAATCCTAAGTTGGTGGTATCCCGAATGCAAATCTATCTTCAAAAAGTACCGTAAACCTCTCAATTGATCGAATAACTTATCGATCTTAGGCAAATGATACTTGTTCTTTACAGTGACTCGATTTAGCTATCGATAGTCTATCCACAACCTAAGGGTTCCATCATGCTT
The DNA here is from genome assembly GCA_946598075.1 of Artocarpus hirsutus. Classification (NCBI taxonomy): domain Eukaryota; kingdom Viridiplantae; phylum Streptophyta; class Magnoliopsida; order Rosales; family Moraceae; genus Artocarpus; species Artocarpus hirsutus. The sequence continues at coordinate 32,973 of CAMOHE010025295.1, read as the reverse complement.
CTTAGCGAATAAAACCGGTGCTCCCTACGGTGATATGCTATTCTGGATATACCCTTTATCAGCAAGCTTCTAAAGTTACTTTCTCAATTCTTTCATATCTACCGATGCCATCTGATAAGGTGCTATGGAAATCAGAGCCGTTCCTAGAAGTAACTCAATGCCAAACTCAATCTCTCGATGCAGTGGTAATCCTAGTAACTCATCAGGGAAGACATCTTCAAACTCATCAACCACTAAAATTGCTGCATTTCTTCTCAAGGCACTGGGCTTTCCTTTGAGGCTCATGAGAAAAGCATAGTAGGCTAGATTCTTCCGTCCTCTAAGATATGTCTTCATGAGACGTTCACTCATTGTTTGATCATTACCACCCTGGTAAGTGATCATCGTTCCCCTATCACACACTAGGGTCACTCTCCTAAGTTGACAGTCTACAATCGCATTGTACTTGGATAGCCAGTTTATTCCTAGGATTACATCACATGAACTTATGGGGATTATAATCAAATCACTCTTCAGAATCTCAACCCCTATCTTTATTTTACCAGTTTTACATACAAAATTCACACACACCCACCCCAAGGGTGAGGCTATAACTAAAGGCTTATCAAATTCTTTTATCTTTAACCCCAAGGCATGTACAAAAGAGCTTGAAATGAGAGAATGAGTAGCACAAGTATTGAATAAAACATGGGCTAAGGACTAAGAAACTAGAATCATACCATCGACAACTGCGTTGCTGGTTTGGGCATCCGAACTCCCTGATGTCATGGTGTGAACCTGCATTGGAGCTTTTCTTTTTCCTTTACCAACATTGCTAGGTCTTGGGTTTATCGATCGATAATGCTATAGTGAAGGTAACTACACGTTAGCTGTGCTCAATGCTCAATACTTAGGGGCGTTGCAGTGGAAGTTTTGTGGTTGGTGTCCTTGTGCTGGATATGGCAGTTGCTAGGGAGAGAACTTATGGAACTAGAGTTGAGGGAATTGTTGAGGCAAAGGTAGAGTCTAAGGCAGAGGCTGATGATTGGCACCTTCTCTAGCCTAAAGTCTTAGATAAGCACTCCTGATTGGGCAGTTCCTCTCGATATGTCCCGACTGGTGGCAATAGTGGCAATGAAAGTTGTAGGGATTGTTGCGCCTGCTGTTGGATGAACTGTTGCTTTTACTATGCATGTTACCTTGTTGATTCTTTCCTTGAGTTAGACGGCTGCTGGTGCTCTTCTGCTGCTCTTATGTGGTCCTCCTAACATCCTTGCACGATCCTCATAGTATTACGTATAATCATTTTCCATAGATATTGCTGATGATACAAGCTCGCCAAAATTCCTAAGTCATAGGGCATCCACCTACCATTAAATAGAAGCTTTAAGCCTTTCTTGGAACTTAATATACTTGTCACACTCTGATGCCACTATAGATAGAGCAAACCTTGCCAGCTCATTAAACTTTGCCTCGTACTCCCGAACGAGCATATCACCCTACTGCAACCTATAAAATTCAGCTGCCTTTTGGTCTTTATATCCTTGTGAGAAATAACGATCGTAGAATAGCTCCTCAAACCTGTTCCAACTAATGTTCCCATTGTTCTCTAGGTGTTTAACTTGCTTCCACCAAGTATTAGCACCACCTTCAAATTTATAGGCTACAAACTCCACATAATACTCTACTAGCACGCCAAGGTATCGAGGTGTTTCATAATTGAATCTAACCAATATTCAGCCACTTGTGGGTCTCTATTTCTGTTGAAGGTTAAAAAAGATGCACGTGGAAACTCCTTAGAGTACGTGTGCCGACGACTAGCCTTGAAATCCTCTGATCTTGCCTTTGCCACCATCTATCGAAATGCAGCAAACATGGCCCTCATCATGCCATCATCATTCCCAGGGTCAACATCAGCTGTCAAACGATGTCTACATGCCATTCTCTCACTTTTGAAAACAAAATTGGATTGTCAATGGTATTTCATTGTTGTACCTATGTGTGCACAATTCCCATGGTTCATAACCTAGGGCTCTTATACCATTCTGTCACGTCTCGGAGTACGAGAGGTGACGTGGAGGGTTAATTAGGTTTATTAAGTTAAGATTTTTAATTAAAGCCACAAATTTAAGAGTTTAATTAATAATGAAAAATGTGACAATTTAAAACTTTTTAAAACAGGTGTTATACTAATAAAACAGCAGGCAGAAAATAAAATAAAATAAGAAAAAAGGAAATACGTGTTGGGTCTCACTAGACCCACAACTTGTGCACGCACATGTAGCGATATAATTTAAATTACAACCACAGTCCAAAGAGAAAAGGAAATTTAAAGTAATACATGCCTTGATTGAATTCCACCTAGAGGGGGGAAAAGTTTCAAAACAAATAAAAAGTAAGCAGAAGGCTCAGTACGACTATACTTTTTAAAACAGATAAATAATTTAAATATAAAATTTATCTTTGAAGGAAATAATTAGAAAATAGAATTAAATAAATAAATTCATTTAAATAAGTCTTATCAAAAACAGTTCGTCCAAAAAGTACTTTTTTATCTTTCTTGGGCAAATCATAGTTATCACCACCGAAGTGGCCCAACTGCATTCTGGGACCTGCCCTCGAGGTCACACGCTACACGACCTGATCTTCAATATGGCATCATGCCCTTATGTTCATGTTTATCATTATTTAAAACCCATTTACTAAGTGTATTCATTTACGTTCATTATGTGGTTCATCATGCACATCATATCATCACTCAACATTTATGAAAATAACTGATAAAATCTTCTTTAAAACCTTCATTGAAAACTTTTTGAAAGAAATCATTTTTCTAGGCCAAAATCTTTTAAAACAGGGTCACCAAAGGAGGGGTAGAAGTCTTACCTCAATATCTGGTATCACAATTCAGCACCTTAGTCCCACTCTGTTATATGTTTGCTTCACGGAACCATGAGCAACCTTAAATATAAACTAGGTTTTTCAGTATCTAGCTTAAGATATCCTATGTTGCTAAACTATCCAATGGTGTTCTAGTGTGCCATTTATGTTGACAAAATCATATTGCAAGATTAAAATCTCAATCGTTGTCCAAAACAATGAACACGGATAAAACGACAAATTTTTATTATGCCCGGTTGGTTTTGCCAGTCTACCTGATCTGGCCTACTGAACTATACAGTTTAGCCTACTGACTATCTAGGTCCAGTATGCCAAACATTTTTAGGTTTGATCTACTGAAGGTATGAGTCCGGCCTGCCAGATTCATGAATCCAGCTTGCTGAACATGAAGTTCAGCCTGTCGAACTGGAAAAATTCTAAAATTTTTCAAAATTGGGTCTCGACCTCCCTAAGCCTAATTCTCATTTTTAACCTGTTTTTCTTAGTTCTCAGGCATGGAAAACATTCATAAATGGTAGAAAAATATAGTAGAACATTTTTAAACTAATATAAACAAAATTTACATAGAAAATTTCAACTAAATCCGAAAATAGAAAAATAGGAGAAATATAGAATAACTTGATTCAAATTCATTTTTCATCAAACTAAGCTTAGATTCTAGATATTTTAGGTTCCTTTAACTTAGATTAAGGGTTTTTTAAGCTTAAAGAAGCTTGGATTTCAAAATGCTAAGAAAATTGAAAAATTTAGAAAAAGTTTGAAATTTGAAAACTAACATTGATTTAATCTTTGATCCAAAATTGTAGTTGCTCAAATGTGTTCCCAAACTTCCAATACAGTTGAGGAGCAAGTCTTGAGCTCAAATTTTTGAAATAAAGGGAGAAAGGAGAGGGAGCAGGGAGTGAAAGGGAGGGAAAGAGAGAGAAAGAGGGCTAGGAGAGAAAGAACGAGAGTGAGGAAGAGTGGGAGTTAAATAGAGAGGATGAGAGGCGGTTTTCAACAAGAAAACCATGTGCAGCACACAAATTTTCAAATGGGACATGTTTTGTATTTGACACTTTATTTTGTTTTAAAATTCAAAATAACAAATAAAAATAATCAAGAGTAATTAAAAATGTTTAAAATAGTTAGAAATAACATTAATTTAAAAATATCACAAAATAGTTAGATTATGTTTAAATCATAGCACACTAATCTACTGTTTTATATACTAAAACCACTTAATTAAATTTCGGGGTGTTACATGGACCTAATAAGTAGTGCAAATGAACTTTTTCCCTTGTCATTAAATGTGATTTATATGAACATACATAGTTTTTTTTTAATTAGTGTATAAGTAAATATTTAAAAAAATTTAAGTCCACATACATACACACACACATACAAATGTGTGTATTTATAATGTTTTTTTTTGCTGGGATATGTGTATATAATTTCAAAATGTGAGGGGGCCTTAGATAGTGGCCCCTTCTCATTATAACAATAGCAGCAAAACATGTAATTTATTAACACACACATGTGTGTATATATTATCTAAAAATTATTACATGTATTTTTAAAATACCGTTTTTAGCACAAAATTAATATTGGACATAAGGAAAGAAAATAATTAATTAATTAAATAAAATAGCAGAAGGTCTCTCTCTCTTCTATCAACCTCAAAGTAGCAGAATTAACCCACATGTGGAGAAGGATCAAGAAATTTGTAGTGCTTATTAATACATCATGAACTAGTAGGGCCTATGAAACTAGTTTTTTGTTAACTAATTGAGAAAGGTAGTTAATTTGTTATTTTTAACCCGAATATATAATTACATCAAAATTTTTTTCAGCAAGTTCAATGCATAAAGACAGTAGCAATTTGATAATTTTTGTGGGAACGTAAAGAGGATAAGCATTGATTGGTGAAACTTGAAATCCCCCCAAACAAAAATAGAAAGAAGGGGGAAAAAAGGTCAAAATTGTAGCAAAGACAAAGTTCTAAACATAATCATAAGAGAATATAGGTTTGAAATTAATTAAGGTATTAGCATTTTGGCACCTTGTGTTTTAGGCAGACATCACATTGTCACGATACAATATAAAAATATTAAAATAGTATCTTATAGTTTTCAAAAACATCGCTTTTTATTCTCTAAGCTCGTGTTTTATAACTAAAATTTTCTACTTACCTTTTAATTAATAGACCTTAATAAATTTTGTGAAGCTATTATAAAAAATCAAAACAAAATATTAAAAAAATTCATCAAATAAATTTTATTACCTTTTTTTTTTTTTTGCTATTGTTTGTATTTTTCATAGTATTAGCAAAATAATTTGGGACTCATTAACAAAGGATAAATCAGACATTTGAAGTCTTAAAATACAATTCAAGGTTAACATGCTAATTTTTGAAAACTGCACGATACTATATTTTTATTTTTCAAATAGTTTGATATTAACGTGATATTTTTTTGAAACGCTAAGATATTAAAATGATGAAAACCAATTAATCATATAGTAAATGGCATGTATTTCAGTTAGATCAATGGTACTACATAAAGTGTCCAAAAAGAAAGGAACAAAAACTGGCAAAAACTCTCTCTCCACATTTGGGTGTAAAATGTAAATAGTCACGTGTTTGTCGTTTTGGCGTCTAGTGACGCGGCTTATCTGCTCTGCACATGCTCTCGTCTAACTTCTTTCCTATCGCCAGCCAAACAGCAATTCGTTTTGTATTATTACCAAAAAGCCCAATCTATTCTACATCTCTTTGATACGCAACAAGCACAATAATTCTTGTCAAATAAAAAAAACACATATTTTACAATATTTATTTTTTTGTTCTTTTCAAATGGATCTAGAAATGTTTGGAGGAGAGTAATGGATGGATAATGTGGATAGCTGTTTAACACGTGATATAGAGTTGTAGTGGTGTGATATTATGAGTAACCTTGCATACAGCATCTTCTTTTTATGTTCTTTTGATAAAATACCCAAAACACTCCTCTTGTTTTGTCTAAACATCATTTTTGTTTTTCTTATTATTAAAATGCTCAAAACATCTACGTGTTTTACCTAAATTATCACCTTGACCCCTCTTATTACTTAATTGCCCAAAACATCACTTGTGTGTTCAAAATTATACTCAAAATACCCCCTTAAGTAATAAATGTTTTAAAAATTCTAATATTATCCTTCTCAATATATATTATATTGAAAGGCTATTTTATATATTATATTTTGTTTATGACGAGTTGTTTTTATTATATTAAACTTTTTAAAAAACTAAAATTATCCTTCTTAATCGTTGTTAAATATAATTTAAAACATTATGAAACCAAAATACTAAATAAATTCAGTCTTAATTTCTTAGCTAAAATATTAATTTCAATATTTTAAATTACCTTTTTTTTTAATTTTTAAGTCAAGTTATATTTAAAATTACATTAAATATATTTTAGGAAGGACAATCTTAGAATTATAAAAAAATTAACTGCTTCAAGGGGTATTTTGTGTATAATTTTGAAAACACAGGGGGTGCTTTGGACATTTTAATAATAAGAGGGGGGAAAATGGTATTTTTGGCAAAACACTTTTTGCTATTTTAATAATAAGAAGGGAAATTTGGTAGTTAGACAAGACATAGACGGTGTTTTGGGTATTTTTCCATTTCTTTTTCTCCTCATAACTCAACTATTTACAAAATAATAAATTTCAATCAAAAAAATTAAATACTAGACTATGACCTACAATTTTGTAATTAGCAAGATTTTATCTACATAGGATTAAATGGAAGTACTCATATTTCATTAATCGCCCTATTAAGAAACATCGTAAATTTATTTCTTTTTTTTTTGTTGCCTTTCAAGGTATTGTTTGTGTTAGGGGTATGCTTGGCTCGTTACCTGAGGACATGACCTCGGACCTGCCAACCACCCCTGCTCGGACATAGAATCCTAGTTGATAGGCAAGTATTCCCAAGGTGGTCCTTGTACCACGCTTGGTCGCTAAACGAAGCGCTGGTCTCCTCAAGACATACATATTTTTTACTCAGTCTGAGGTTGTGTAATGGACCACTCATAAGACCACCACATGGCTTCACTACAATTCTTAGATGGGAAGCTTCCCCTCCATTGGGATCTTGATACATGTCACCTACCAACCTGACGCCACCGTACGGTACACCTGGGTCACAAGGCAGACTCGCCCTACACCCGATCCATATAAGGCACTATAAATAGGAGCATTAACTCTACATCTAGATAATTGGACTCTTTAACACCTACCCGAGCCTCCTTCTTTGCCGAACAAGCACCTAACTTAAGTGTTCGAGAGCACTTGGCTGGCACTACACTGATATCCTCTTGACTTTTAAGGCATTCCCTCCTCTTATAGGTCCAACTCAGTAGCCAAAAAAAGCAAGGAAGGTAATCCAACCATCGTGTGCAGCTACACGAGGTGTTGATTAAGAGCAAGGCATCAACATTTGGTACTAGAAGGAAGGCCCCATGCCCTTGCAACATTCATGTACACATGGTAACAAGAGGATAGACCCAAGATAACGCTCCCTGACAAAAGGGGATCGAGGAACGACCAAAATCGAAACACACCTAGGCCTCACAACAGGCCCCGTTTGGCCTGGTCCTATTCAGGTGGACATGCTAGAACAGGAAGAGCAACTCCAGCTACCGAGGATCCAACTTAAAAACTTAATGTAAGGGTGCACCTTTTGATGGAACAAATGGTAGCGCAACACATAGATAGCAACCACCCTCGACACTCCTTCTACCAGCCCGTGAAGACCAAGCTGGTGCTCGAGCAAGGCCAAAGGATGGCTCTCAAGATGAAGGAGACTTTATGCACGTTAGGACCTAAGCATCGAAAAATTCTTCCTGAAGCAACCGCACCGCCCACAATGATTGACTTGGTTACCCATGTGGCTAGGATCACTCCCCATAAGGATCTCAAGCTTTAGTCTTTAACAGGCTTGGGCATCAAGGCATCTACCTCGCTAGAGACCAACCAGCTGCCCAAGACAACCATTTAGCTAAAGTCAAAGTTTCGTACCCAATAGAGCTACCCAAAGACACCAATAGCCAACAACTTCATGACTTGTAATGGCAGATTGACCAGATCAGAAACAACTAATATAGGGTAGACGAGGTTGGTATGACTAACTCGCCTTTCACCGAGGCGATCACGAGGGCTTTCATGCCAAACAAATTCAAGGTGCCTCAAATAAAAGAGTACAATGAGACGGCGGATGCCGACAAGTACCTAGAACTCTTCAAAGGGCATATGATGCTATAGAGCACCAGTGACACGATGATGTGTAAGGCCTTTGCATTAACACTGACCAGCCCTGCTCAGTAGTGCTTTAAGCGCATCGAAGCAGCCGCAATGAACTCTTTCCTATAGCTCTTTGGAGCGTCTTTAATGGCCTTTGCCCTATCGAGATCAAGAAAGAAGGATGTCATACACCTCAACATGGTTAAATAGGGCGAAAGTGAGGTTGGAGACTATATAAATCGCTTTGCCTGGGTAACTTTAGAGGTAAGGCATGTGGAAGATGAAACCCTTATGCGTGCGTTATGAGAGGGATTTTTTGATAAGGGGCCTACTCTAATCACTTGCTTTAGAGCAACCAAGAAACTTCTCCCAAATGCTCGCCTATGCCCAAAAGCTATTAGATGCTTCTGACTATATAAAGACTCATCGAGAAGAGAAGGTAGTAAAAAAAAAAAGATGCATTCAATCAAGAAAAGTCCATCCAGAACAAGAAGCCCAAGACCAAAAATCCAAGGTTCCCACTGGGAAGTTACAAAACTACATGCCTCTAGTCGCTACCATAGACGAGATGTTAAACTAGGTAAGTAATTAGAACCTATTGGCGGAGTCACCACCAATAAAGGGGAACCAAGCCAAAAATGATCAAAGCAAGTAGTATAACTTCTGTAAGGATGTTGGGTACACTACCTGGGAGTGCATCTAGTTGAAAGATCAAATTGAGAGACTCGTCCAAGACAGGCACCTAAGGGAGTTCATGGAGCGAGTTTTGGTCCTCAGGAACAACAGGAGGAGGAACAACTAACCAACCCAAGAAGGCCAGCTAAGGATACAAAACACTAATAGTATGGACCCGCTAAACATCATACATATGATCTATGATGGGCTAGTTACCAAGGATACCGCTAGTGGTCAACAGAGGTACACTTAGGGGGCCTGGTTGGTCAAGTGAGGTGACTTTATAAATATGTCTAAGTATATCAACAAGATATATAGACAGGAAGACGTTGCTATTACTTTCATCTAAGAAAAAGTAGATAGACTTATTTACCTACACAATGATGCCCTATTATGTGACATCAAATCATGAACAACGTGCTCTAGTTAGTGTTGATATACAATGGGAGCTCAAAAGACATCTTATTTAAGCAAGCTTTTGACAAGTTGAAAATCAGCACCGCAGTGCTAGTTTTGGTGTAAATGAATTCTTAGGAGAGTGCATCTGAGTAGTGGGAAAGATTTACTTACCTGTCCCCTTCAGCAAAGACTATGTGTGATTACTCTGTTGATTGAGTTCCTAGTAGTAGATAAGCTGTCCAAACACAACTTCATCATCAAGAGACTATCCCTTAATGCCTTAAAAGCCATGGTATCCACCTATCATCTAGCTATGAAGTTTCCCATCGAGAACGAAGTCAGTGTGGTAAGGTCAAAGCAAAAGGACTCCAAGGAGTGCTACGTTAAAGTAATAAAAGCAGCAGCAGCTTGACAAATCAGCCATTTTCAAGGTGGATGAGATAGAAATCCCTACAGAGGAAGGAACAAAGACGTTGTCTGACCAAGACCTGTGACTCCCTGAAGAAGAGGTCCAAGCATTACTAGTAGAAGACCTTGTCCTATTAACCTAGACCCTAAGCATCTTGACCTTCAGCTCTCAACTGAAGCCTAAGATTTGTGTAGACATGAAGAAATTCCTAATAGAATATCAAGATGTTTTTGCTTGGTCATATGAGGGAATGACTGAGATCGACCCGAGCATTATCTGCCACTATTTAAACATTAATCCCAGGCACAGGCCCATCATCCAGAAGAGGAAAGCCTTCAAACCAGTGAAATATGTCGTTATAAATAAGGAAGACTAAAAATAGCTCAAGGCGGGATTTATCCATAAGGTTACTTATCTAGAGTGACTAACGAATGTGGTCCTAATCAAGAAGTCCAATGGAAGTGGCGAGTTTGTATTGACTTTACAAACTTAAACAAAGCCTGTCCGAAAGACTGCTTTCCCCTACCATAGATATACTAATTGGTGCATGCAACTGGTGGCCATGAATTATTGAGTTTTATGGATGCATACACTGGATATAACTAGATCCAAATGGCCAAGGAGGACTAGATCAAAACTGCCTTTTTTATTGACCAAGGGCTGGTATATTATGTTGTAATGCCATTCAGGCTGAAGAATGCTGAGGCCATATAACAGCACTTAGTAAAGAAAATATTTACTAGGCAAATTAGAAAAACCATGGAAGTGTATGTGGATGACATGTTCGTAAAATCTATCTAAGCAGTCAACCACATTGCTGACCTCTGAGACAGTTTCAATGTCCTCTGTGAGTATAAGATGAACCTTAACCTGACAAGTGTACATTTGGACTAGAATCTAAGAAGATCCTCGGATTCATGGTCAATAATTATAGAATTGAGGTCAACCCTGCCAAAGCGCAAGTAGTGATAGACATGTATTAACCCCGTACCATAAAGAAAGTTGAAAAGCTCACCAGGATGATCTGTCGTCCTATCAAGATTAGTCTCTTAGTCCTCCGACAAGTGCCACCCTTTTTTCCAAGCACTCAAAGAAAGGTTTGAATAGAGTAGAGAATATGAAGAAGCATTTCAAAGTCTTAAGAGGCACCTTACTACACCTACACTCCTATCCAAACCTCTACCAAGAGAAATGCTTTATACCTATCTAGCTGTGTTTAAGAAGGCGGTCAGCTCAGTCCTAGTCTAAGTAGAAGAAAAAATTCAAAAGCTAGCCTGCTACACTAACAAGTCCTTTCAAAAAGCCAAGGAGAAGTACTCGCCATTAGAGAAATTAGCTTTGGCCCTTATCATCTCTGCCTGGAAGCTTCACCTATACTTCCAAGGACATATTATCTGAGTCTCGATCAAGCACCCCTTGCAGCAAGTCCTTCAAAATCATAAATCTTTGATCGAATAGACAAGTGGTCAATCAAGCTTAGAGAGTTTGAGGTACAGTTTATGTCTCGAACGGCCAGTAAAGCGCAAGCCCTGGCCGACTTTATAATGAAATTCATAGAAGTCAACTAGGCCACTCTCTTGGCCAAAAAAGCTCCGTAGAGGAACCTGACCTAGCCAACTGTTGCACTAGTATATGTGAGCCCTAATGGGAGCTATTAATGGATGGATCCTCTACTATGAATGGGTCGGAGGCCAAGCTCGTTCTCATCAGCCTGGATAGCTATAAGACTAGTTATGCATTTTGATTCAACTTCAAAGGCTCTAATAATGAAGCCACATATGAGCCACTTATTGCTGGCCTTAAAATTACATGGGAGCTTGGGGTGAATTACGTTCGCATCCATAGTGATTCGATGCTTGGGGTTCAACAAGTAACTACTGGATTCTAACCCCGAGAAGAATGCATGAGGGAATAGAATTCAAAGCTCAGCTTAAAGAGTTCAAGATCTTATTGGATGTACAAATCCCAAGGGCTGAGAACGTTGACGCCTATATGCTCACCTAGCTAGCTTTAGGGCTTGAAGATGAAAATTTGATGTCAGTCCCAATTGAAAGGTGAGCCAAGCTGAGCATTCTAAAACTAGGGAATGTAACAAAATAGTTGACCAGACTGGAACATAGATGGACCTTATCATTGGATACCTAACCATAGCTAAATTACCCGAGAATTACAAGGAAACTTGGCATGTTCGTAACATCTATGATCAAGGAAGACTCTACCAGTGTGACTATTCAACACTTTAACAAAGATGTGTCGGGCCAACAGAGGTTGAGAACTTGATGGAAGAAATCCATAGCGATTTGTGCGGTAACCACGCTGGTGGTTGATCTTTATCACTCAAGTGCCTTCGTCAAGGGTACTATTGGCTGACCATGGACCAAGATTGCAAAGATTTTGCTTGCAAATGCCTTAAGTTCTAGCAGTATGCTTAAATCTTTGGTCACCTCTATGAGCTGCTCAATCTAGTTATGTGTGCCTGGGCTTTCGCTAAAAGGGCCACCTCTCCTCGTAGCCTCCAATTCAAGTATTGTATCAATGCCATCAACTAAATTACGAAGTGGGTAGAGGTAGAGCCCTGTACCTCGATCACTAAAGCCAAATGCACTAGCTTTGTCTAAAAGAACATAATTTGTCGATATGGTATCTTGTATAGTAGTCACCGATAACACCAAGCAATTTGAAGCAACGAATCTCTTGAGGATGTGTGAGTAGCTTGACATCAAGAAAGTCTTTTCTTCCCTTGGGTACCATAGAGCAATGGACAAGTTGAGGTGTCAACAGGGCCATCAAGAATAATCTAAAGAAAAAGTTGGAGGGTCTCAAGGGTGCTTGGATCGACAAGTTTGTTAGAAAAATGGTACGCAGTAGAATTTTAAAATTTGTTATACTAGAGTATTTTCTAAAACACAAGTTTGACTCACTATATGCATAAATTAACCAGATCTTACTAACCTCATAAATGCAGAAAAGCTCCCACAATCCGTGAAGAGTATAACGTTCTAGAAGAGCCTTAACCAACTTGTCTTCTTTGCTATATTCTCTATCCACGATTAGAGTGCGTGTGGGTGCACGCCATTCAGCCTTTCCTCGGTGACTTTCCTTCCAACCAATTGAGAAATGCCCAAAGCTATAGTTCGTGATTTGTGAACAATAACTTTCTAGGGAGTTTTAGAGTCTCACCAGTAGTCTCACTCTAGATTTCTTAACTGATTTAATTAACTATGAGTCTCACACTCCTTTTTATAGAGGTTAGGTCCTAGAGTTAGTTCTTATCAGATAAAGCCTTGAAAATTCGAATCAAAATCAATATCTGATAAAATATGCATGAAAACATGTGATCTATTTATCGCTTGGTCGGTAGGCCGAACTTGCTCCATCGACAAGCCAAACTTAAGATAAATGATCCCTATGAATCTTTATTTATCACCCGAGATTCTTGGGATAGAGCCTTTGTTTTAATTCAAATAACCGAATATAAAAGCTATCTGATTAAAATAGTCATATCTAGATAATCTCTAAGAAAATAATTATTCTTGATAATTCAACAAGTTTATCTTGAATTAATTTATTTAAAATTAATCCACCTGATAAGCAGACATAAATTATCTGATCCTGATAATTCAACAAGTTTATCTTAGATAATTTTCATAAAATTAATTCAACCGATAAATATACATGAATTATCTGATCCTCTTGAATTTTTAGACAATTTGATAATTTGACACAAGTCACCAATTATTGAAAAATCACGCCGTATCATTACAGGATTTTTATGAGCTAGCAAAGAGGGCCTAATGGACTAATATAGTTCAAGCACCCGATAATTATGAAACACAATATCTCAGATATACATTTCATAATTATCAATTCTAATGTTATTCCACTAAAAGCCTAGAGCTACACTCTCGAACTATATAGAATTACGAAGCCCATATAGCTAAGTCTCTATGACATATCATAATGTATCGTATCTCTATAGGATTATCCATAATTGGCTTAAGGATAAATTTTGTCTTGCCTTCCCGATTATTTTTATCTTATGTTCTATTATCTCACTGTCAAAAAACTTACCATCCATAGATGGTATACCATTTGATTACACCTATGTATCCAAATGGTTGAGTGCTCTAGTTTTTCAATTACAGGATAACGCATATAAGAGGATATCAATTACTCTTGAAAATGAGCTATGGATTCCATATTTATGAATAACAGGTCTACGTTATCAAGAGTCGTGCCTCCAATATACCAACATGCGTGCCACTATTAAAATGTTGATGTCACCCTTTGGTACATCAAAAGACACAAGTCAAGACAACGGGCCCACTATTCATCTCAAGATTAAGATACAATACATATGATTGTCTAAAGTGAATCGATTTGCCGAGACAGAATTATTAATCTAAATCAATTCACTTTATTTCCCGATATAACATATCGTCACCTATGACAATGTGCCAATGTTTCTATTCACGAAGTCTACCTCTGATGGTCAAGACAAACCATCTCCCCTTTGGGATACAGATAACGTAACAATCTTTGCCTGAATAAAGTGTCCAATTTTATTCCCTCTATTGTGGATCTTATGATTTTGACCGCCACCTTAAGAATCATGTCTTTCGCATAATTTGTCCATCATATGCCCAATTATTAAGGTTTAGACCGACAGTCTCAGACTTTTGTTTGCTTAACATACATTCAACAAATATGAACATAAAGAGGACAAGATTTGGTATTTGAATAATAAATAAATCCTTTATTGATAAAAATGTTTCAAAAAACATATTATATTTTTACTCCTCAGGGCATACACGTCTAATAGAGCTTCCAAAGGTCCTCTAGGCATACCAAACAACTGCTCAGACCGCTCTAGGAGAGGCCCTTTGTTCCTTGGTCTATGGTGTTAAGGCGGTATCCGGTAGAGGGTAGTCTACAGAGCTTTAGAGTAGAACACTTTGATGAGTAGAGGAACACCAAGTACATGATGGCTGAGCTTGATTTGATAGAAGAAAAACAAAACACTACCTACATCCAAACTGCTGCTTGGAACTAGGTTATGGCCTGATATTATAACTAGCTAGTCCAACCGAGAAGCTTCAAAGTTAGAAATTTGGTCTTGAAAAAAGTTCTTGTTCAGCAACCGAGGCTCGGATCTTTTAGGCCAAAGTAAGATGGACCATGTAGAGTAGTTGGCATCATCTGGCAAGGGACATAAAATTGTCAATGTTGAAGGGAACGTGCTCGCTTATCGACGGAATGTAAACACCTAAAACTAGACCCTTTTTTCAACCTCTGGTTCTACTTGTTGCTTTTTGTAAAGTCCTTGTAAAGACCCGTTGAGGTGGCAGTAGCTCAAAAGTGTAAATCAAACGAATGCATCATTAATGAATGAATATTTTGTAAATCTTCTCCTAAAAGTGAACAATCAACTAACTAAGACTAGACACAAGGTAAAAGCTCAAATTTAGGCTACTCAACACAAGCAGAGTTAACTGCCTTACTCCCACCGATTGGGGAGCTGATTAGCACAAAAGCCCAACCAAAGGTAAACCTAGGAAACAAGTTCACCAGTCCAATTAAATAAAGACAACCCAACCAAGGCATTTGAATATTTGGACGACCTAAGAACAGGTACGACCGACAATAACTAGACTTGTCAAACTTCTAAGAAATTTGACTAGTCTAAAAGGCTACTAGGGGTAAAGATAAATACCCCTAGCTTAAGCAGAATAGGCTCAGACATAAATAAAAGAATAAAACAAATAGAAAATTTTTTCCAAGCAACTTAACACTTGGGAAAGGAAATTTTAAATATTATTCATTGTCTAGGGAGATATAATAATTGGGCACCTTCCATACCTAAAAAAAGAAAGAAAACAAAACACAAAAATGAGAAGTAGGAACAAGGACCCTAGGCATCTGACCAGTATTGTTCTTTGTGTCCTTGGTGTTGAGGTCCACAACTGCCAGGTCCTCATTTCACTTTTCCCTACCACTGTCCCACTAGGTCAAAGCTAGGGCCTCCTTCTTTTCCTTAGCGTCCCCTTGCTCGTCTTCTGAGTCACCAACTAATGACTAGTCAAAGGCAGTTGCCTTGGGATGCTTGCTATGGATGTCCTCGCGTAAGTCCTTCATCTTGTAAAAATAATTGTTGGAAAACTCCTTGGGACCCTTAAAGTCCTCCACTGCCTAGGATGCCTTCTTGGCAAGCCTTCTCAGTAACTCCTCCTAAAGGAACCGCTTATGCTTGGCCCTCGTGGTCCTATCCATTTCCTGTGCCCCTAAAAGGTCAGTTTGAGCCTTCCTGGCTTTTTCTTGAGCTTTGCCAACCTTCTCCTTTGCTACCTTAAGCTTGGCCTTGATCTAGGTCAGCTTGTTGGCATCTCTTCAGCTTGTTCTCAACCTTAGATCTCTTCTTAGAGGATTTGAGGGCCCTATCTTTTTGGACTTTGACTTTTTGCTTGGATTTGAGGTCGGCAACCTTGTGGTTGACATAAGCCTACAAGGTTAGGGGTTAGTAGTTCTTCAAAAAAAAAAAAAATAGAGAAAGAAGGTGGAGGTAAAGCAAGAAGGCTTGGAATCTAAGACGATACCCACTAGATCAAATGCTGGAAGGTGGACTTAAAGCATTCCCAATAAGGCTTATGCTGAACAGAACTAAAGAACTCCTCATGAAGAGTTAAACTGCCAAAGTAATTGACGATGGATTAGTGCAAGGGGTATAAGGTCATCCTTGGCCATTCCACTACGAGGAGAAGGTAGAGGAGGCAAAGGTACGGTCTTGTTGGTTGATCCCTATCTCGTGAAACTAGCCTGAGCTACTACGAACTTGGGGGGTGATGACGGTGGTATGCTCGGATCATTCTAAACTCTTTTGCTTGCTTTCTGCTTTCTTTTTGCCCTTGTCTTTGTCCCTAAGTACCAACATTCTCTAGAGCCCTTAATCCCTAAACAGCTAGCTAGAAGGCATCTCTTGAAGGTAAGAAAAACAAGTCATGGGCTGCTCAAAGAAATTCAAAAAAGAATAAGGAACAATCCTTAGGTCAAACCTTCAATCTATAGTGGCCTTGGCTGATAGATTTGTTAAATCACATCCTTGAGGTCCTTATCAGCAATAGACGGCCCTAAATTTTGGGCGCCACTAACAGAATCCTTGGAACTAGACATAGATGGCACCCCCATCTACTGATCGAGTCAGGATGAATTTGACACTAGGACGTTTGCAATCCTTTGCTGTGCAACAGTTTCTTGCATGGATGGCTGAGCAAAAGGGACATCATCATGTTGGGGTTGGATGAGATGGAATCCCTAAACCAACTATAATTTTCCAAGTTTTTTTACTCAACAAAAATTTTGTTGCAGAATAGAGTCAGTCTTTTTCATGAGGTCTTCTACGGCCTTCTTAATTGACTCTAATGTCCATGGCTTCTTTGACTACACCTGACCCTGCCTAAACCTTGTCCACATAATTTGGTCAGGGGGACTTCTTCTCTTGGTGAGCATAACTACCCTCCGATGGCATAGAGACACTGGCATTTTCATAGCTTGTCTTAGTCGAGGTTGTTGAAGATAAATTCTTTGTGGAATTTGGTGAAGTAATATGACTCGACCTGGCATGGGCACTTCTTTATCTTGAACATTTGTTTGAAAGAATCTTATAGTATCTTGGAAGCATAGCTGTACATCTACAACACGTATATACCAGTCATCGTACGATAGCAATTTGCATTGAGTTGGGCGACATGTACATTCAAGCAATTGAGAGCTCGATGTATGAATGGATGCGTCGGTAAACAGAATCCTGCTTGAAAGACCTCCACTTATAGTGTAATGCATCCCTCTAAGGGTTCGTCCGAAGAGTCCCAAGGGCCAAGCAAGACAAAAGTCACGTAGTTAGGAATCTCATATTCTCAACGAAGGGTGTCTAGGTGGGCTTGGGTCATAGTCGAGGTATACTTGGTTGTCGAAGTATGCCTTAGCCTATGTACTCTATAAACCACTGTTCCTCAAACCCTTGTCTCCAAAGGAAGTTAAGCCTCTACTTCATCCTAAGTTTCATCTCCCACTTTGGCCCCTTGACTTTCCTCACCGTCATTGGCTTCCTCAACATTAACTTTGCTAGTGACCTAAACTCCCTCTATGTTATCTTGACCGAACAGGCTTGGCCCACTCACAACAGCCACCAAACAAGCTTGTTCTTACTAGGTCACCTAAGACATCCTACGATGGTTGCTCTGATGCAGGGATCTTCCCCTCTAAATGGTTACGTTGGGATTGTCCTTTCTAAGAGGTCTAAGAATTCTTGCTCAAGAGCGGTTCCTTGTCCCATGCTCAAAATTAGCTAACCGGCAACACCTTCTTACTTAACCGCTCTCCTCGTACCTCCTTTCTTTTCTATAGGGCTCGAATGGTGAAACTCGATACTTTCATCTGACCAAGGGGTGTTAACAAATTGGTTTTGAGAATCACTCAAGTCATTCATTGTTTGCTCAAAAATTACCTTCTCAGATCATAAATAAAGAAAGCTTCTCAAATGACTATTAAATATTTATAATGCGAATCCTTTCGGTGGCTAAGCACAATTGCATGGAGAATTGTAAATAAAATGAGCAGAATAGGGGGCTCCCCCTCCCCTATTTATAATCAAGATCAGACACAAAAAATAGAGAGATGCAATAATTACATTGTCAAGGAGTAACCAATGGACCACCACTTTGCTTGGGGCAGAGTGCAACCTTTCCAAGCATCGACCAGGTGCACTTGGAAGGCTACTATTGAGCGTGTGCTCGACTCATTACCCAAGGACATGATCTCTGACCTACCGACCACCCTTACTCAGACATAGAACTCCCAATTGATTTGTGAGTATTACAGAGGTAGACCCTACACCATCCTTAGCTATCAGACAAAGTGTTGGTCTCCTCAGGACATACATATGCTTTGCTCGACAATGATAAGATCTGAGGCTGTGTAATAATGAACCACTTATAAGACCACTATTTGGATTTACTACAACACTTAGATGGAAAATTTCCCCTCCACTAAGATCTTGACATGTGTCACCTACCAATCTAACACCACCATATAGTACACTCGGGTTACGAGGGAGACCTACCTCACACCCGGTCCATATAAGGCACTATTAATAAGAGCATTAACTCTACATCTAAGGTAAGTGGACTCTCTAACATCTACCCTAGCTTCTTTCTCGTCTAAATAGGTACTTGACTTGAGCGTTGAAGAGCTCTTGGTTTGCGCCACACCGGTGTCCCCCTTAACCTCCAAGGCATCATCTCGTAGGTCTACCTCGAGAAGTTAGAAAGAGTAGGGAAGGTACTCCAATCACCATGCACAACCACATGAGGTGTTGATAAAGAGTAAGGCATCAATAGTTTGCAAAAGCCTCTTACTTCAAGATTTCGTTGAATTCCCATTATTACTTCAATATTCCATTTGTGAACTAATGGTTTGCTTCTACCATAGGATTTTTCCTTTTCTTTTATTTTTTTCTAACGAAGAAGGTTAGAGGCAAACATTGATATATAGCCATTGCCTTTAGCATATTATGTGGGTTATTTGAATGTCTTATGAAGAAACCCATAACAAAAGAACAAATTTTCTCACCAAAATAATGACCAATAGAGTTAAGGAGATGGTCATATAGATAGTAATAGGGTAGAAAATTTTGTATATTCAAAACTACTTTAATATTGTTGTACTTAATTATTTTATTGTTGTGAAATGTTAATCAAAAGCTTATAATGTGCCTCTTCCATCTCTCCACTTTAGGTGCAATAAGACAACCTCGTTGTAGAAATCTGTAACACTTTTTTCTTCTAATTTATTCCTATTTAAAAAGTCCTTCTCAAGTATATCCCCAAATATTTTTTTTTTGTAATTTATTAAAAATATATATTTTTATTTTTCATATCCTACATTTTAAGGTCATTAAGAAAAATTGTACATCATATTTGTGGATTGTATCACATTAATTTATACCTTCATATTTAAAATATATGCTAAATCCTTACCTTTTTTAGGTTAGCGTTTGATTTTGACTATGGAAAAGATCTAACTTTCTTTACATTTTTAAATTTTATTTTATTTTTTTTAAATTTATATTTTTTAAAAGAGTGTATAGTTTTTTTTGGGTCAAAATTGATTATTGACTTAGAAAAAGTAAGAATCCAATATAATAAACTAAAGGCATAAATGCAAGACAATCCAAAATACAAATCTCATTTTTTGATCTTCAAAATGCAAGGCATAAAATAAAAAAATAAAAACTTTAAAATACTATTTTATCAAATATGACTCTTAAAATATAATATTTACACATATATATATGAGATTTTTTTTGTCACACATATAACACACTTAAATGGGGGTTAGGAGTTAATGACAAAACAAAATATTAACTAGGAAATAAAATAAAATTTGAAATTTCCAAAGAATAAATCTACAAAACATTAAAACGATACTTTAAAGTAGCACCATTTAATTGAAATACCTAAAACCATCCTCATCCAAGTAATTCTAATTTTTAAAGTAATTTAATATAGACACAAAGAAGAGTTAATAATACATTCACAATAAAGGAGAAAACATTAAATAAAAGATGTAAGCCTAAACTATTCATTGCAACACCGTTCTGATAGATACTCCTCACTTGATATGCCATATGATAAACTTCTTGACAAAATAAAAAGAAGAAGAGAATAAAAAGGAGAGGGGGATAAGCATCAAAATTCTTGTTAGTCATACTTGTTGAAGATAAAAACTCGTTAATAAAACTCTTAGTAAACAATCTCACCATGATGCAAAACTATCTCAAATAGTGTGTAAAGTAAATAAAGAAAACATTAAGGGACAAAAAAAATTATAGTGGTTCACTCTTAAAAGATCTATGTGTAACAACCTATCTTTTTGGCCCACCACTTAACTTTCTTAAACTTGTTTTCTTAACTTTAATTTTACTTATTAGCAAGAAAAATACTAGGTAAATTTTTTCTTTAAAACATACTTGAAAATCTTACTTAACTATTGCGACTTTTGTGGCAACATAAATTGGAACATAGCTTAGAATTTAACTTTATAACTGTTTAAAACATTTCATAAGATATATATTTTAAAATGTTTTTGTTAAACATTTCTTATAAGACATTTGCTCAAACATTTACTTTCTTAAAACTTTTAAAATACTATTTCAAATAGCGAAAAACCTTTGTTTATGTAGTAGAAAACTGTCATAGTAGTATCCATATAGTATGAAGGAGCTTATAATGATCTTTCATTTAGTGAGCTCAAATATAATCTCACAAAACATTAAAGCATTCATCATAAAGCCTTTCTTTTAAAACCTTTCTCATAAAACATCTTTCATAAATGCTTATCATAAACATTTATTATAAAAACATTTTGACAAAACGTTTTTCATAATACGTTCCTCATAAAATCATTACTTAGGGGAATGCATGTAATATCATAATGCATGATTCTGCCTATGCTCAATTATGTTCTTTATAACATAATCATTGCAAACATATTGCAATTCATAACTTGAACTTTAAAACATTACGCATGATAAATGCATACATACTTTAAACATATTCAAAGCATTGAAAATCATTTTCTTGATACTGCAGGCGAGGTAAAACTTACCTAGATAACACTTTAGCGTTCCCACTCCATCCAATCCCTTCTACTAGTTAGCTTTGTGTCATGTTCAAATAACACCCGACTATTAGCTAACTTTTCTTATTACTGACCTACTCGATTGATATCAGACTTAAACGTTAACCGTTCATTCCTTAATCTTTTTGTCTTATTACGATTTGTTTACTTCTCCATTACTTAACTTGAGGGTTCCTTAGTCAAATTTTTTGTCTCACTTTATGGCTTCATTACATATCATATTACGGAATATTTTTTGTCTAAGGACGACTCGCTAATTCGAAGTGTTCAAGCTCCGTTTTAGCAGTTTCTTTAAAAATAATGATTTTACTCTTAACGGATTTTTATTAAACCTTGTAGATTTACTAAACATCCCATTTTACTTTACCATCCTGATACTTATAGGCTATGAAAAATTCCTGCCAAGGGGCATTTTTCTTATTTGGGCGTTTCAGGGTTCATTTTAGCCTTTTTATGAAAAATGACCATTTTGCCATTGACGAGTCTTAAAAAATATTCTGACCCCATTTTAAACGTAAACTTACATATCCTTGCAGTTCTTAATGATGTAAAAAATAAAACATCGGTTTTTTTCATGAGAGATTCATTTTATCAAAACTTTACAATTTTGACCCTAATTTGAAAATCTTAACAATTTCATCCTTGGTGTGTTTTTCTTTCTTTTCTTGATAAAAACTCTTAATCCTTTCAAACTTAAAATTTGTGATTACTTACTACCCATAGTAGTGCAGGCAATCAACATTTTCTCAGTGAAAACCTAGTTTCACACGATTTTATGGTTTTTGCTTAAAACATAAAAATCTTGACATTTTTGCCCTTGGAAACAAAAGTAACCATCTTGTACTAAAACATCCAATTTTTTTGCAAGGGTTAAAGCTTACAAAGATCCTTGGTCTAATTAAAACCATTTCATAACATTTTCCTTTTTACGAGATTTTGTGCTTAAAATCTCATAAAATTCATTAAAATTAGCATAGAATTTTTGCGAAACATTCCAATGAGATCTAAAACTTTTATATTTTAACTTTTTTTGAAAATCATTTATTTTTATATAGTTTTTGGCTGTGAATAACTAAAAAGAACATTTTTTAACTTGTTCTAATCAAACTTCAAGCAGGATTTCTTCAAGAAAATTATTCAGATTGAAATTTCCAATAAGTCTCATGTTGAATTTAGAAAAAAATTTGGCTTCTAAGACCTTCAAAGACCCATTCTTTTAAAAACTAGTTAAACTTTATATTTTGAAAAAGTTTAACAACCTTTCCTTTTTTAGTACAAAAATCCTATTTTCTAACTTTCCATCATCATAATCATCCATATAACATACCATATATTTTGCCATAAAGTCCACTTAACATGCTATAGTCCATAAAGTTTACAATCTATAAACAAATCTCATGAAAACATCAAACAATTCAAAGCTAAGGTGTAGGATTTACCAAGAGATTTTCTAAGCTTTGCACCTCCTTTTTGATGCTTAAAGCTCTCCCAATCCTTCTTATCAATAATCATGACAAAAACCTATGAAAATCCCACTAAAAGCCCATTCAAAAGCACTAAAAACTTATGGGAAAAAGGTTTGGATTTTACCTCCAAACTTGCATAATCTTTCTCTAGATTTCTTGAACTTGATTCCTTGAATGATTTGGAGGCTTAAAATCATCAAAACTTTAAGAGGAATCCATGCTATAGGGGCTAGTTTTTGGTAGTAGAAAAATGGGTGTTTTTCTTCATGGTCTATGCAAAGTAGTGATGGATTAAAGATGGTTTTTGTTTCCAACTTTTATGATTCACTAGCTTAGTCATCATCTTAACTTAATGGTGACTAACAATTTGCCTAAAAGGAATGGCCTACAACTAGTTTCTCATGGGGGGATGTGGTCAATTTCCACCCTTTGGAGTTTCTTTTTTTTTTTTCCTTTCCATTATGGCCATATAAAATACAGATGCCAACATTTAGTCATATTTTACACTTAATTAAAAGCTTGGCTCCACCATAAACTCAAAAGTAAGTATTGTTAGACATGTATGCTCTAAGGAGTAAAAATGTAATATGCTTTTGAAGACCTTTTTATTAATAAAGAGTTTATTCATTATTCATTATTCATATACCAAATTGTTGTCCTCTCTATGTTCATATTTGTTGAATGTATGATAAGCAAACAAAAGCCTGAGACTATTGGTCATAACCTTTCGAATCAGGAAAATATGGATAGATTATGCGAAAGATATGATTCTGTAGGTGATAGTCTAAATCATAAAATCTGCAATCGAGGGAATATAGTTGGGCGCTTTATTCATGTAAAGATTGTTATGTTGTATATATCCCTAACAGGAGATGGTTTATCTTGGCCATTGGAGGTAGACTCTGCTAATAGAAACATTGGTGCATTGCCATAGGTGTGATGCATTGGATTGGGACATAAAGTGTAATTGATTTAGATTAATAATTTTGTCTCGGTAAATCAATTCACTTTAGACAATCATATGTGTTGTATCTTAATCTTGAGATGAATAGTGGGCCCGTTGTTATGACTTATGTCTTTTGATATACCAAAATGTGACATCCATGTTTAATGATGGTATGCATATGGGTATGTTGGAGACATAGCTCTTGATAACATAGACTTGTTATTCATAGATACGGAATCCATAGCTCCTCTTTAGGAGTCGATGATATCCTCTTATATGTGTTATCCTATAATTGGAAGACTGGAGCACTCAACCATTTAGATACATGGGTGTAACTGAATGGTATACTGTCTTTGGATGGTAAGTTTTCTGATAGTGTGATAATAGAACGTAAGAGAAAAATAATTTGGATGGTAAGAGAGAATTTATCCCTAAGTTGATTATGGATATCCTATGGGCATACTATGTATCATTATATGTCATAGACACTTAACTATTTATGCTTCGTAATTTTTTATAGTTTAAGAGTGCAGCTCTAGTAGCGTTAAAGTTGATAATTATAAAACATATATCTAGGATATTCGGTTTTATAATTATCGGGAGCTTGAACTATATAGTTCCATCGGATCCTCTTCGCTAGCTCATAATAAATCCTGTAATAATATGAAGTGCTTTTTCAATAAATTTGTAACTTATGTTAAATTATTAGATTGACTTAAATTCAATAGGATCAGATACTTCATATCTGTTTATCGGTTGAATTAATTTGTGTAAAATTTATTCAAAATAAACTTGTTGAATTATTGAGAATATTTATTTTTCTAGAGATTATCTAGATATGACTGTTTTAATCAAATAACTTCTCTAATGAGTTATTTGAATTAAAATTGAAGCTCTATCCAAAGAATCTCGGGTGAAAAATAGAGGATTCGTAGGGATCATATTATTGCAAGTTCAGTAGGCCGATCAGTTAGTTCAATGTGCCGATAGAGCAAGTTTGAAAGGCTGATCTGTTAGTTCAGCTTACCGATCTAATGATAATTTGATCACATGTTTTAGACGTGATTTTATCAACTATAGATCTAGATTCAAAATTTTGAGGCCTTATCTGATCATAACCAATCATGGGATGATCTTTATACATAGGGAGTGAGTTTCTAAGTTATCTAAATCAGTTGAAGAGTGAGTACTCCTTTGTTAAATACTCTAAAACTCCCTAAGAGCTTTTGTTCACAATCACGAACTTTTGCTTTGGGCCTTCTCAATTGGTTGGAAGGAGAGTTATTAGAGAAAGTGCTGTACGACGTGTGCCTACGCACATACTGATCATGGATAGAGAATAACAAAGAAGATTGGTTGGTTAAAGATTTTCTAGAACGTTCTTCTCTTCACAAATTGTAGGAGCTCTTTGACATTCAAAGGTTAGTAAGATTTGATTAATTTATACATATAGCGTGTCAAACTTGTATTTTTAGAAAATACACTGACTAAAAATTTTAAAATTTCTGCTACGTATTGTTTTTCCAACAGTTTTAAAGTTTAAAGGACATTTTTGTCAACATTTTAAAGTTCGAGAGGTGCGCATGCCAGTTTTTAAAGTTTAAGGGATAAAATAACAAAGTAACCAAAGTTCAGGGAGGTCAAAATAAAAATTATCCAATACAATAAGCTTACCTATTAAAAATGACTCAACACTTATGAAAAGCATAGAATTCTTATGGTGAAAAAGGTAATTTTGTTTCACGTGCAAAGCATGGTGTTTTAACCATCGGATTAGAATTTTAACAATTTGATGTACGACTGTCCATATTAAAACTTTGTAGCATACGACACAGAATTACTTCCAATCATAAATTAGATTATTAAAAAGTTAATCTAACGACTAAAATATATATGCTTCACTGATTGAGCAAAATTATCTTTGTCACTATAAAATTTGCCTAAAAGTCATTTATCTTTTATGGTGTTCAGAAAAGTATATAATGATTGTGTTTGAGAATGTAGTTGGAATTAATAAGCTAAAACAAAATACTATAACATGTTTTTGTTTTACACTGTAGTATATTTTTATTGTCTAAATACTTTTAGGCAATTTTTAGCACGTTTTATAGTATGTTGTTGTTTTACACTATAGCATGTTTTTGTCAAAATCATCTTTGTCACTATAAAAATTGCCTAAAAGTTATTTATCTTTTATTATGTTCAGAAAAGTATATAATGAGTGTGTTTAAGAATGTAGTTAGAATTAATAAGCTAAAACCAAATACTATAGCATATTTTTATTTTACACTGTAGCATGCTTTTGTTTTACATCATAGGAATGAAATTTTATAATGTAATAGTTAAAACTAATAAGTTAAAATAATGTTTCTAAACACACACGACATTTTGTTTTTATTTTTGGTTTTGTTTTTCTAAATGGTTCAGAAAAGTATAATAATTCAAAGTAACACTTTTTAAGCATTTCTAAACATTAAAGTTCATTATAATTAAAAGAAAATGTGTACCAACATAATTCTTGTAGAAAATTTGTCTACTCAGCAAAATGTCATTGTCCGCAACACGTCATTGGGAGTTGTTGGAGTTAGGATAGATATCCTCGAAACACCAAAACACACCATTTTTTTGAAAGCCCCCAAAAAATTTTAAAAAAATATATATGTAAAAAAAAAAACTATGATAGCATAGGAGCTTTCTTTCCAATTTCCATCCCCTAAAGAAAAAAAAAAAAAAAAGCAGCTCCTGTTATGAGAATTCTCATAATTTATAAATAATAACAGTGATAAAATCCGTCGTTTCCCTCAAGAAAAAAAAAAAAAAGAAAAGAAAAGAAAATCCGTCGTGCGTATTAATACAGGATACAATCTCTTTCACGTGTGTGATACACGTGTCTGGTTCAGGAGAAGAACAGTACAAAAGCTGTGATTCCACCGACAGGTGGGTATCACAACTCGCAGTGTGTGAGTTAACTTGTGAGAGCACGTGGTGATTACCGGACCAGCCGGTCATCTCCACCGGAACTATCGGTAACTCATGCACATTTTTATTTTGGATGAAAGAGAGAGCACGAAAAAAAAAAAAAAGAAGGTATAATTAACGGTCAATATTTTATATAATAATACTCTCTTCTTCTGTGAATGAAAATCTGTGTGTGTCTGCCTTTTGATGTAGTTAAAAGCTTCTCTCTCCTTGATCAAAACTTCATATTGGTTTGAGAGGCAAATTGGGTTTGGTGGGCAGTGAAAAAGTGTGGGTTTTTATTTGTTTTTTCCCTTGTTTTTCTTGGGTTTTTGAGCAAGAATTTGTGCTTATCTTTTTTGTTTTGTTTTGTTTTGCGAGTGATTGAGGTTGAGATGGAGAGAGATTTCATGGGCTTGAGCTTAAAAGAGCCTTTGGCTGTGGTGAAGGAGGAGATTAATAATGATGGCTTCAAAGACTCAGGTGTGTCTCTTTGTATGTCCTTTTGTTTCCCTTTTCGCTGTTTTGCAAGATTTGAGTTCTTGTATGCTGAAATTGTAATTTCTTTTGGGGCTCTGAATTATGGGTTTTCTCTGAATTTTTAAGTCTTTGTTGTTACATGGTCTGTGGTGAACTAAGAATTTGTGAATTGAAATATGAAAAAGGTGAATCTAAATTGGTTTGCTAATTTCATTTAAAGTCTTTTTCTTTTCATAATAGAGTCAAACCCACTTGTTATAACTGCCCATGAAATTTCGGTTTCCCGTTATTGATTTTCTTATTTTAATTGGATCAGATATGGTTTCCTGTATGGTATGTCCAAATTCTCATAAAGTTCAACTGTTTTCAAGCAAACAGCTAGAGAATGATAACAAACCACAAATCCATCTCAATGTCTATGCAAAATTTTTGCATCTTATGGCCCTTTCGAACGTTATGAGTTTATTAACAATATTTGACTATAACAGAGTGTGGATTTGTGTTTCTTAATGAGAGTATGGTGTTTTGCTAACCAAATTTGTAGTTTATTATGCCCAACTAACAATTGTTTATCATCTTTTTCTTCTCGATTTGAAGGATATATCAAGGGGCCAGGTGTGCAATGGGCTTTGTCAAATAAGGTCTCGGCTTTTCCCCGTTTTATGTCTTACAAGGTTGGTCAAGAAGATAAGACTAGGAAGAATACCTCAGAGACACACATATCTGGATTTGGGCCTGTCTCGACCGCTGATGCGTTCGACCAAAGGCAGAAACGTGCTATGCTTGAATTCCAGATTTGTATCATCATTTGGGGACCTAATATAGCCATTTAGTTGAGGCCTAAAAGAAAGCTAGATTTTGAAATAAATTTTCCCATATGTGATGTTTAGATCTAGTCCGTTTTATACCATACATAGGATGAGGAATTTTTGGGAAATTGGTTTGCTTGTTTGAATTTTGCACGGATCTTGATTGAGTGTGTATTCGATTCATGTTCGTTGAGTAACTGCTTAATATAACTTAGAAAAGATAAGGGTTTCTGCTGGTATAAAAGGATCCTCTTCTTTCCCTTTTTTCTTATTGTTTTTTGGTCTTTTACCATCTAGAAATCCTCCAGTGACGATAGGCAAGGTGGCTCTCATTTTTCCCTGACAGCTTACCCTGTGCAACATGATATGTATTCTGTGCACCGTCCTCACGATATGAAGATGTTTTCAGTTCCCAATCAAGCAATTTCTGTTTCTATGGGCAACCCTTTCTTGAAGGATCAGTTTACTTCTGCAGGACAGAATCTGTCCGCGTCGGCGACCATGAAGCAACAATTGCTCGGAGGAATTCCTGTGACATCCCCACACACAGTTCTTCCAAGCGCTTGCTCGATCGCTGGTATCACCGAACTATGGTAAACTTTTTTTTGCTTTGTGCTTTTACCACAAATATAAAACTGAAAATGAAATTTTATACAAAGGAGAACTGCTTTTGATGTGGAATATTTCTGTAGGAATAGTTCCAAGGCCTCTGGATCTCCTGCTCAGTTGACAATCTTTTATGGGGGTACCGTCAATGTCTATGATTCTATCTCCCCTGAGAAGGTTCTCTCTCTCTCTCTCTCTCTCACACACACACACACACACACACAAAAAAAACTTGTGGCAATCTGGTTATCAATCCTCAAATGGGTCATGTGACAAAAATTTGGGACGTCTCTTACAGGCACAGGCTATTATGTTCTTGGCGGGAAGTGGTTCATCCATGCCCTCTAATGCAGCAAACCTGAAAGCTCAAGCCCTGGCACCAAGCTCAAAGTTGGCCACTGCCGACGGTATCCCTGTGAATCAGCCCATAAATGCATCCAATTCTCCCCTTTCAAGCCCTTTATCTGTCTCTTCACATACTGGTGCCCGGGCAGTGAGTGGATCCACAAGCACTGATGAGCTGATGGTGGCTAAAACCTCCGGGGTTCCAACTACTCACAAAGTGGAGCCTCCCAAGATAATTAATGCAGTTGGATCTGTTGCCGCGACTGCTATGATGCCTTCAGGTATTCCACCATTCCTTATCATTACACCTAGCACTATTTCAACAGGATAATTTATGATCCTTTTTTATCTAATATGAATTTATATATTCTTTCTATGCAGCTGTTCCACAAGCTCGCAAAGCGTCCTTGGCTCGGTTTTTAGAGAAGCGCAAGGAAAGGTCAGTAGTCAAAAAATAGATATTTTCCGTTGGTTCTCTGTAGAACTTCTGAGATTGTTTCCTGGGTGTTTGGCAAAGTGGTGGGAACTACGGTTCCCACCACAAAATCAGTTATGAACAGTATAAAACTCTCACATGTTACAGTAACAATAAAAAAATTGCTACAGTATAAAACTCTCATATGCTACAGTAAAAATGGTTCTCACCATTGGTTCCCACCACCTTCCAAACACCCCACGTCTTGCTCTCTAAACTACTGCACATATATGTGGATTGATTCCTTTAAGGTTCTTTCTTCAAAATTTGTGCTGTATATCGTTTATCGTTTGTTATTAGATGGAAGAACTTCTTTTGCCAAAATAGTTGCTCGGTCTCTATGTGTTAAATTGTAAATGCAAACAAGATGGAAAAACAAATTCTTGACTAAGAAGGTTAACTTTGACTTGAGGTCTTATGTACTTTTTATTGTAGGATGATGAATGCAGCTCCTTACAACCTCTGCAAGAGCTCTTCGGAATGCACCGCCACTGAATCCAATGGTGCGAACTTCACTGCAAGTCCTGCTGTAGACTCTCTTCGTTAGCAAGGGAAGTAGCTGATCAGATCTGTGATGCAAATTATTAGAAAAAGATTATTGCAAATTTTATGTAGCAAGTGAAATATGTAAGCAAATGGTTCTTATTATTCATCGTCAAAAGTAAACCGTTTTCTTCTTTCGACTGTTTTAGACTCTTTAAGTCCTGACATTCTTATTATGTGTAGATGTGTTGGAGTCTTTCCACCACTATTTTTAATGGTATCGTTTCGAATGTAAGTCAGTTTTCTTGCTTCCCGGCTGTAGAAGATTGGGTACCATTTGTGTAAGCTAATGTGATCTATTTTTGTATTGTGGAAATAAATACCAACCTTAAGTTGTTACATTTAGTAGCGATCCCATCTGAAAAGCTCTTCAATCTTTTTTCTAAAAGAATCTAAAAGTTTTGAAATGCTTGGATATATCATTGTTGGGAAATAAATGGACCACTTGGTTCTTAGGTCTGGTAAAAAGATTGAATAGATATTAAAATTTGTGTAAAATAAAACATTATAATAAAACGGTTTGAGCAAATTGTAATAGGGTTGTTGATTTGGGGCCAAGGATGAAAAGTTCCAAGGAAAAGTAATAAAATGAAACAAAATATTTTTTAGGAAATTAATTAAATTTAATTTGATGATTTGACCATTCTACCCACAAAAAGAATCCATATTATGTTTGTTGAAAATATTCCACATAATGAAAAATAAAGCCCCTTAAATGGTAATTTTTTAGTATAAAAATTAGTCTTTTCTAGTATAAAAAATGATCATTTTTATTTTTTTTTTTAGAAAAATTATCAGCTATAAGTTGGAAAATTTTCGTAGTCCAACAGCTAAAATTAGGATGCATGCTAGGTCAAAAAAAAAAAAAAATGTTATAGCTTCTTCTTAAAAAAATAAATAAATAAGTACAGGTTGCACATCTTCTTTGCACCGTATTAGTGTACAAGCTATGCTCATTAGAATTTCCATTTTTCATAAATAGAACAAATTTACAAACTGGATTAGCCTACTAGCCTGTCGGGACTGTTACCCTTCATTTCCTTTGAAATCGTTTGATAATAATAATATTCTTTCTAACTACTTGTTTTGCACGTCACTTACCAAAAACTAATCATATGGATTAAATTTTCTTGTCTCTTTTCTGTAGGAGAAGGGAAGAAAAACAACAAAAACAAAAGCTGCACAGGTTGGAAACTAATTAACTCTGATCCTATCTTTTTCAAGACCATAAATAAATAAATATATATAAACATTTGCTAAGGACCATCTATATATGTGACTTTTTTTAAAAAAAAAATAAGCTTCATAAAATGAAGGAGCAAAGGCCAGCATCAGACAAGGAATCCAAGCCAGAGAAAGATAATCATTAATATAATAATTAACACGTAATCTAACGTGTTAAGAAAATACATGTTAATTATTATAAATATTTAATTATAAAAAAAGATCCAATATTGTTTTATGTGTGCTTCTAATATTCAAGAGCGGACACGTTCCTTGGGTTTTCCAATAACAGTGTGGACCATATTTGTTTTGGCAAAGTTGTCCACCACTTGGTGGATTTTTTTATTTTTTATTTTTTATTTTTCATTAAAGTTATAATTGAGATACGAACCTATGCCTTCTTACATCACTACCTGCATTTACTCCCCCATGCTAACTTCTTTAAGCAAAAGGGTACAATCTTGTATCATGACCTACCATCTCTCTCTCTCTCTCTCTCTCTCTCTCTCTCAAAGAAAAGGAAAATCATATGGATTTTTAATTATTCATTAAGGAAATCACAATTTATCTGGCAATTTGCCAAATTGCAATATACTTAAATGCTTTACTACAAAAGTAATTTTATTCTAGTAGTGTCAATTATATATATATTCCTTGGTAGGGATACATTACCGTGCATATTATTACTAATGATTAGTATGTCATCTCACTCATATCAGACCACTTTTACATGATTAATTTGATATGAAAATGTTGAGTATTACTGTCACGCCCCGGAGTACGGGAGGTGACGTGGTGGTTTATTTAAATAAATTAAGTAAAGATTTGGTTAAAAATAGGGTTTTAGAAGGAAATTTATAAATAAAAATGTGATAATTTTAAAATCATTTGAATAGAAAAGTTAAATAAATAAATAAAACACCATAATAATTAAACAAATAGAAATAACATTATAATAATTAGGTATGGGGTGGAACGCGTATGAGTCCCACTGGCCCACATATTGTGCACACACATACAGTATTGACAATATTATGGTACAACCACAGTCCAGAATGAAAGAGAAGTTAAAGTCTTACATGCCTTGAATGATAAATTAACCTACCAAATACTTCTACGGATCGTAAGTCCGGTCGGCGGACTCTTCTCCAAACCTATGCTGATATCCACCTAGGGTTAAGATTTTAAAACAGATAAAATGTGAGCGAAAGGCTCAATAGGACTACATTTGGAAAATTATACAATTTTTTTTCAAAAGAAATTGCGTAAATTAAATAAACATATATAAAATTGTACTGGTACGATCAACAAATAAATAGTCAATTGCGAATTTAAATAAAATATAATCTCACCAAAATAATTCGAATTAATCAATCAAAAGGGTATCACTTTTCTTTCCTAGGCAAACCATACATAACTCACCACCGTAGTGGCCTAGCTGGGTTTCGGGACCTGCCCCTAAGGTTGTTCACTACACAACCCGATCTCTGATATGGCATCATGCCCTAATATATATATACATATATATTTCTCTGATTCATAAAATCTTTTCTTTATGAGATATAATCATTCATATTCATTATGAAATTCATTATAAAATCCATCTCAATTCACTGTTTTAGAAAAACAGATAATGAAAATCCTTTATCGCAAGTCAATTGAAAACTGTTTCGTAAAAATCCATTTGAGGCCAAAGTATTTAAAAATGGCTATCAAAGAAGGGGTAGAAGTCCTACCTCAATACCCGTACCGGTACCTCACACCGTAATCCCGGTCCGCTATACGTTAGCTCC
>CAMOHE010025294.1:0-19408 GCA_946598075.1 Artocarpus hirsutus | reverse complement strand
GATTGAATAGTATAAGGATGACATAAACCATGCCTTATGTTCAATCATATTATCTAGAGACAAAAGGACTTTAATACTTATTGTGGATTAGGTTATGTCGGATTATTGACATTCGTATAACTTAGGTAATCATAATGTTTTGCTAGAGGCCACTTATGATTTGTGGGCCAAAAACAGAATTTCAAGCCCACTACCAATGTTATGTGAACCTACAGGGTCGCACACTTAGAACAGACCAAGACTGAATTTTGGGTTAACTGTGTCTAGGTTCGATGAACCTGATAATGTCCAAATTCGACGTACTAGATATGTCTAGGTTCATTGAATATGATATTATCTAGATTATCTGAATCATATTCAAATTACTGATATTATCTAGATTTTTTGAATCATATTCAAATTACAGACATTATCTAGATTTTCTGAATCATATTCGAATTACAGTTTACCCTAGTTAAAATCTAACTCTATCTCGAAGTCAATATATATGTATATATATATGTTTTAGAGTGTCTAGTCGAATTAAGAAGAGAAAAGGCATTCTCTCATTCTAAAGGCAAAAGACATTAAAACCCTAAAAATTAGAGAGAGTCATTTAACGCAAAAAAGAGGGTGCTAGCATACCAATTCCTTTTTGAGATAGTCTGTTCATGTGGATACCTACAGAGGACGTTGCTCTAAGTAACAACGTCTGAATCTGATTTTGATTACTAAAAGCTCGAGTTAGGGTGTCACCGG
This sequence comes from Artocarpus hirsutus, assembly GCA_946598075.1. Taxonomy (NCBI): domain Eukaryota; kingdom Viridiplantae; phylum Streptophyta; class Magnoliopsida; order Rosales; family Moraceae; genus Artocarpus; species Artocarpus hirsutus. The sequence continues at coordinate 18,670 of CAMOHE010025294.1, read as the reverse complement.
AGTGAACCCGCTCTCTCCCTTCTAGAATCTTACTCGTTTTGTCATCCTGGTAAGATTCTATGACTTTATTATCAATCTAAACGAATTGCATGGATCCTGCGAGGGTTTTATGGGAATTAATTTTTAATTTTTCACTACGTATTTAAAACATAAAATCCAACAAAACCCAACATAAGAGATGAACTGAAGCCATGTTAGGTCTGGGAGGTGGATCAAAGGTTGCAATAGGTCAAGGAAGGAGATCGTAGGTCATAGCTATTCTGGGAGGGAGATTGAATTGTAGAGACCGATTTTGCTCAAATCATGGACAACTCATCAAACTTTGAGTTTGGTGGGCCAAGTAGTATAGGCTGACATGTGGTAGTGGGTGGTGATGCAAGAACGATAGTGGAGGTGTGTGGCTGACGGTGGAGTGCAAACGACGAATCCTTTTTTTTTTTCCTTTTTGCCATTTAGTTCTTTTATTTTTCCTTTTGAATGATTTTTGTTGTGTTTTGTTTTTTTTTTTCTTATAGTTTTGTTGGATGTAGCGGTTGGCGACATCACCCGTGCTAGTGATGTTTGACGATAGCACCAGTTAACCAAAGATGAGCCAAGGGCAGCGAGGAGAGAGAGGTGAAAAATTGTCCTAGAGCGACATTGAAAAATATCCTAAAAGGACTCCAAAAAAAAAACCAAAAGGCATGGAACATGTTCTCGAGGGACACCAAAAAATATCCTAGGGGGACAAGTGACATATCTCATAGGGACATGTGACATATCCCCAAGAGGCATGAAAATGTCCCAAAATGACATATGACATGTCTTGGTGTGTAATGCCCATAACAGGTGTTTCATGGTGGGACATGCAATATGCCTCTAAGGGATATAAAAAATATTCCGAAGGGAAACATGATATGTCCCAAAGGGACATGTAAAATTTATGGCATAATAATTTTTTATATTTTGTGGCACAAATAAAAATTGTCTAAAAACAAGCACTACTATGAATTACTCTAATAGATTTTGCCCATTTGGGCCTCTAAAGGACCAATTCTAGTACCTATGAACCTAAACCCTTTAACTTTAACCATGAGCACAAAACCATCCCTTATACAATTTTGAACTATAAAAACACAATGGTTATGCTAAAATTACGTTCCTACCTTAGCGGAAACAAATCTAACTATTTTCTCAAATTCCACAATTCCTACCCTTTTCGGAATACTTGGTCCACTCATTTTTCTAAAGCCCAAAGTTTATAATAAAAAAGGGCTCACATACCCTAAAAAAACAAAAAAACTTGGATGAATTCATGCCACATAAAAATAATAATTACAGAAAATGTCATGCCACATCATCACATTATATTTAAAAATTTCAAATAGAACTTGAATGTTTTATTTATATTTGTGTGGTAAATGTCACATTTACATACTAGCTGTTCTATTTACTAGCATAAAAGTTCTTTTTTTCTAGTCGTACATGAATCATTTACCATATAAATATAACATTTACTAATAAATTCAATCTATTTGACTTATATCTAAGAACAAGTAAAAACCATGTGTAAGTTTTAAACAATTCATTACCATGTAAATAAGTCATTTACCAATAATATTCAATCTATTTAACGTATATTGACTTTTATATAAAAACATGAAAACATCAAATGTAAGTTCAAAATGAGTCATTTACTACATAAATGAGCCATTTACCAATAATATTCAACCTGTTTCATTGATATATAAGAACAAGTAAATATAATGTGTAAGTTATAAATGAGTGATTTACCATGTAAATGTGTCATTTGTTAATAATATTAAATCCATTTGACTTATATATAAGAATAGGCATGTAATGCCCTCTTGTAGATGTCACAAAAATTGTCAACTTACATTGTTATTTCTTAATTATTTGATAGAAAAACCTAATGTAAGTATTATCTAACTATTAACCTAGGATTTTTGGTGCAATTTTTTTTTTAATTAATATTACCATGTGAATATATGAATCAAAATTTTAATTTATTTTTAAACAATTGAATTATTTCTAAGTGTAAATTGCTATTACTTCTCAGGATCGTATCTTTCAAATAAAATCAATACTTACCTTAAACATTTTTCCTCCTCAGTTAGCCCAATGGAATACCCAAGGTATTCGGCTAACCGACTATTTGAAAAAATAGTTAGTTAAACATAATAAATATGAAATATGAAAGCAAATTACAACTCATAAATGATTACAAACCATAGTCCATAAAAATATCTCATAATGAGCAGAATTAAATTTAAAGATAGCATTATTAATGTTTTATTTCATGTTGTAATTCCGTGATCCAACACTACCATCGTTGCATACACATCTGTCCTTCCATCCTCCATCTATAGCTATAGCTTTATCCTTATCTATAACATGATTAACTTATATAAGTGTTAAGCTTAGTAAGTACATTATGTAATCTCACAATATATTATAAAAACTTTAACCATAGCATGAATCATTATATCTTTAATATAGTCATCATAAGGCATATGGCACACTTTATAAGAACATATCTTTCATTTTTTTCCTTTTTTCCATATTGAAAACATTGATTTTGTTCTTTAGGGCCCTAGCATTGCACCATTAACATTATTAGGGCATGTTGTCATGAGAGAAGAGAAGTAGCTAATCCTAAACTAAACGTGACAAGTCTGCCATGTAGGATAAATATGAATATCATCATCAGCATCATTGGATGTGCAACACCTTAATTATGTGATACATATTTGTACACATATTTTTGTGAAAACGTCATATGCTTCATGAAACAACGATGAAAACATCCGTAAAAAGACATTCTTTATAACCATGGTAAAAGGAGTCTTTTGAATGAGAAATGCATAAATATTAATAACATAATAAAACATAACATTTCTTATAAATTTTTGTAATTCTTAATCATGTTGTAGGTGAGAATGTACTTACATGACTTATAGCAATTTTTACTTAACCTCTTGCAAGTGGATGGTTTCCTTTCTATTTCTAACAACTTAAATGCCTCAACTTCTATAATATTATGACATCATGATAACAAAAACATTCTTGGCATAAGAACATAGTCAATACATCATATTCAACATCATCTCAACAAGAAATTCCATACTTGATCAATTAAACTAACATACACTAGTATCACAATTAAAACTGGTTCATTATCTTAACCCAGCAACCTACACTCCACAATTTTTATAAAATCATAGAAAATTTCAATAGCTTTGAAATTTTTACACAATATTCTTAACATGTACATATATCAATAAATTTCATGACATTTGGACAAGCTTAAGTTCCATTTTCATATTTTTTTCAAGACACATCTTTGTTTTTGGACAAGCAACCTGGACAGTCAGCATTTTATAAATTTTTTAAAATCACACAAAATTTTAAATTACTTGAAATTTTTATCATACATTATAAATATTTAAAAGAATCATCATATTTAATTTCATCCCAATCGGATCACTTTAGGTCATCATTTCATATACTACAAATCATAACTCTATTGCTGGAATTTTGGTTAAGGCAATGGCACTAAACTAATTTTAGAAAAATCACCAAAATTCCAATGGCTTTGAAATTTTTATAGGACATACTAGACATATAGCCTACTACTAGAATTAATTTCATTAAGTTTGAGCAAGTACAAATATTTTTCTTACACTTAAGAATTTACAACAACAATCTGCTACTAAGAACAACCTACTGGTAGTCCAAAATCATCAAATTTTATAAAATCATAAAAATTTCCGATTGATCTAAAATTTTGGCATAGCTTTCTTAACATCCCAACATAGTACCAGAAAAATTTTCATTACGTTTGGATCATTCAAAGTATTTTTCAACTATGCCAACTTTTACAAAAATGTTGCAGTAAAATTTACCAAAACAGTGAGTAGTATTTATTCTACGATTTAATTCTCTAATTCTAACATATGCATGTGGCTAAAAATTTGCAAGCATAAACTATACATATAAATGAGTATTGACAAATTTTTCAAGCATTAAACACATTCCATAACATCATCAAACAACTCATCACATTTAAAGATAGTTTAAGAACCATAAGAACAACATTTATTTCAAATTCTCCAACAAATCAAAAATAGCTTATATGAATTCAAAATTTTCAGGGGAGCTGCCTAACATATATATACAATGCCCAAAAGGAATTTTCTCAAAATATCATTTATATTGTTTCTAGAAAAATTCCAAAATATGGGTTTTTGCCTAAAAACGGGTTTAGAAAATATTACTCATAAAAATTTTGTTTCTTAAACAAAATCAAACAATAAATCATGTAAGATTAAACCCACAAATACCATAATATCATAATAAAAATTTGGTATAAAAATAGATAGAAAACCATGTTAGACATTTATTACCTAAGGAGTAAAAATGTAGTATGTTTTTTGAGACATTTTTATCAATAAAGAATTTATTTATTATTTATACACCAAATCTTGTTCTCTTTTCATTTATATTTGTTGAATGTATGATAAGCAAATAAAAGTCTGAGACTATCAATCTAAACCTTTTAAGAATCAAGCATATGATGGACATATTTTACGGAAGACATGATTCTAAAGGTAACAGTCTAAATCATAAGATCTGTAATTGATGGAATAAAGTCGGATGCTTTATTTAGGCAAAGATTGTTATGTTATCTACATCCCTAATGGGAGATCATTTTCCTTGGCTATTGAGGTGGACTCCGTACATAAAAACATTGGTGCATTGTCATAGGTGACAATGCATTGGATCAAGACATAAAATGAATTGATTTGGATTAATAATTTTATCTTTGCAAATCAATTAACTTTAGATAATCATATGTGTTGATTTTAATCCTAAGGTGAATAATGGGCCCATTGTTTTGACTTATGTGTTTTGATGTACCAAAGGGTGACATCTATATTTTATGTTGGGACGATGCCGGTACGTTAGAGGCATCACTCTTGATAACATAGACTTGTTATTCATAGATATAAAATCCATAGCTCCTCTTTAGGAGTCGTTGATATCCTCTTATATGTGTTATCTTGAAATTGAAAAACTAGAGCGCTCAACAATTTGGATACATAGGTGTCACCGAATAGTATACTATCTTTAGATGGTAAGTTTTCCAATGATGAGATAATGGAACTTAAGAGAAAAATAATTGAAAAAATAAGACAAAAATTATCTTTTAGTTGATTATGGATAATCCCATGGGGATACGACACATCATGATATGACATGAAGACTTAGCTTTTTAGGCTTCGTAATTCTATGTAGTTCAAGAGTACAGCTCTAAGCTTTTAATGGAGTAGCGTTAGAGCTGATCATTATGAAACGTATATCTAGGATTTAGGGTTTCATAATTATTAGGAGCTTGAACTATATAGGTTCATATGTGTAACACTCCCTTACGGATGTCACAAATGACGTTATATTCATTCTTTAAAAATTTTATTTTAAGATAAACTATTTGTTCAAAATAAAGTTTGGAAGACATAACCAGAATCCATGCATACATTTTTTTTAATTTATATATATATAATAAATTACTTGATTATAAACATTCTTTAAATAGTTTATCAATACCAACGTAAGTTGAATAAACTTTTAAAATGTCTTTGAAAATCTTTATACATAGTTCGGCAAGCAAAACTTGAGACTTCGATGGGCCAAACTCGATCAGCAGTCCAAAGGTCAACCTTCAGCAGGCCATCCTAGGCTCTGCAAAATAGGGTTCAAAAATCAATAAGATCGGCAGGCTGATACAGGGCAATCGACAAGCCGATTATTTCTTTGATTGTCCGACCAGTAATGGTCGACGGGCCGACCGTTTGTCAAAAATCAAATTTAATTTAAAACAAGTTCCAATATCTTAAAGTGCGAAAAATAAGTATACTTAGAAAATAAAATATAGTTCATAAATTCTCAAAACTTCTTCCTCGGTGTCTTCAGTTTTCAATCCATCTTGCATAGCTCACACGCCTTTCCTTGCCCTCCACCTATTCCATTATCTTCTTATCCTTATCTACAACATGACATAAAATTGATTAAGCTAAAGCTTAGTAAGTACATTTCATATCTCACAATGTAAAAACACTTTATGAACATCATCCTCATATGCATCATCATAATAGTGCACTAAGCACAATTTCATAAGGAACATATCTTTCATTACATTATCCATATTAAAACTTTGTTCATTTTATCTTAAGGGCCCAAGTGTTGCACCATTATCATCATTGAAGGCGCGCCGTCATGAGAGGAGAGGGTAGCTAATCCTAAACCAAACATGACATTATAAACATAAACATAGCATAACATGGGGTATGCAACACTTATTTACGTGATACATATATACATATTTGTACTTTCATACTTTGAAACACGTCATCATCAAACGTGCATAACTTTTGATAACTCAAACTTTTATAATAAAACATCAATTAAAACCGTCAAAGAATCATCATAGAAATCATCATGAACATAATTTCAAACCTTTGCAAAACATATCATGCTGTAGGTGAGAATGCACTTACATATTTAGCTTACTGAACCTTAATTTGTAGTTGACGTCGCCGCAGTCTTGATATGCTTGCTCCTTAGTGTGTTCATGTCATACATTCATTTAAAATAACAATTAACATTTATTTTCGTGAGACCATGAAACCATTCAATACCATATAACATCTTCCAATACCATGTTTCATCACACATACTTTCATCTCTTAAAAACATCAATTCATACTACATTTCATTAACTCTTAAAACATTAAGACAAAACTATCATCACAAATGCTTCCTGACCTCTAAGAATTCATAGCTCAATAACTTAACATTCACACACAATTTGAGCACCAAACTTGGCAAGGACAAAGATAACATATGAACATAATATTGTGATTTTTCGTTAGCCATAAAAATTTCATTTGGCAACTTGAATAAGTCGCATAACATAAAATACCAAAACTGCCAGTAATAGCAAAACAGTTAGCAATTCTAACTTACATTCACATAATAAATTAACTATATTTTAAAATAATTTCATAAAAATATAAATATATTAGACACTTAAAATTACAACATAGCCAAAAATCACCTTTAAATAAATTCAATACAATTCAATACATGTGTTTGAATTCAAAGACAAAACAAGCTTCTAATGTAATAGGAAGTGAGTTACATACCATCATTATTTTCAAACTTTTAAAATAAAATTATTTAGACTCTAAAATTCATATGAAAACCTATTAACAGATAATTACACAAGCACAAAAATTTTCATCACCAAATAAATTCATTAAATCATACAAAAACTTCACCCAATAACATTCCCTAAATTCATGGATAAAATAGTCTAAAAACCTAATCTTAATGAAAATTTCATAACACATGAGATATTCATCAAATCATCACCAAATTTTCTAGTCCATAACTTAACATATACATGAACATATTTGTGAAATTTCGTGAGAAATAACCTTCATTTGCATCATGAACAAAACCTATATTTTTGTGCAACATAACCAATCAGCTATATTTTTTTTGTGAGTGGCAGAGAGAAGAAAATTCATATCCTAATGTAGAACAATAAAAATAATGTGAAATTTGAAGAAACATCACATAACAGATAATGAACAACATATTAAAATTTCAGAGCAAAAGAAAACTCCTAGACAAAGTTATGGCAGTCGAATTAAAAAGAGAGATACATTTCAAAAATTCCAAAAAAAAATGAGTTCTTACCTTAAACAAATTTCTTCTCAAACCTCCTTGAATTAACCCCAACAAAATTTCAATATATCATTCAAATATTTGCAAATTAAAGAGAAAAGAGAAAAGGAGAACATGGAGAATGAAGAAAAGTCTGAGAGAATATTTCTAAGAGAGAGAGAGAGAGAGATTATCGTGAAAAATAAGAATGACGTACACGAGGAAGCTTATCCCTTTTTTTAACAGAAATTTCTAACTAATTAGAGGCAAATATCATGGGGGAATGGAGGGGAATTAGGGAAAGTCAACAATTTTGTTTCCACTTACCATAGCTCAACATTCAAAAATAGGAAACCATATCAATTAATCCAATCAACCTAAAAGTCAGCTGTCTTCGGCCTGTCGATTGCTCACTTTGGCCTACCGAAGCCGTGAGGTTTGACCTGCCTATTATATTCATCGGCCTGCCATTCCGTGAAGGACAATTCAACAAACTGAACTTGAAGGTTCAGCCTGCCGATATGCCTTAACAAACATTACTTCAACAAAGCATTAAATTATTACAAAATTACAAAATTATTATTAAAATACAACATAAATGACATGAATACTTTGAGCACATCTATTCCACGTGGCCGTCACCTGTCATAATACTTAACATAAAATAGTTAGTAATATCATAACACATATCAATAAAAATTACTTAACGTCGTTATTCATTCGTTACATAAAAATTTGGCAAGTGTTACAATATGGTCCCCTTTGTAGCTCACAAAAATCCGGTAATGATACAACATGCTTTTCCAATAAATTGGTGACTTATGTAAAATTATTAGATTGGCTAAAATTCAAGTTAATTGGATTTAATAATTCATGTTATTTTATCAGTTGAATTAATTCTATAATTAATTCAAGATAAACATATTGGTTTATCGGTTGAATTAATTTGGTGAATTAATTCAAGATAAATATGTTGAATTATTGTGGATAATATCTTATTTGTATAGGTTTATCAGGATATGATTATTTTAATCAGATAACTTCTCTATTGAGTTGTTTGAATTAGAAATTTAGACTCTATCAAAGATACCCAAAACTAATAAGATAGGAATTATCTAATAGGTTGAGATATCATCTATCAGATCAACCTTGGATTTGAATCAAATTAAAATCGAGTATCTATGATGGCGTGGTCGACCGTACCTTTATATCACAGTCGACCGTGGTTGTTAGACTCCGAGCCTAATTACGTAGATTTAAATTTGAAACTGACTTAAACTCAAATTTTAAGGCCTTATCTGATAATAATTAACCTTAGGTCTGACCTCTATAAATAGAGAATGAGTTCTCTTTGTTATTTAGATCAATTGAGAAATCTAGAGTGAGTACTCTACAGTGAGACTCTAAAACTCCACAGAGAGCTATTGTTCACAAATCACAAACTATAGCTTTGGGTATTTCTCAATTGGTTGGAAGGAGAGCCACATGTGGAAGAGCTGTATGAGCGTGCTTGCACACACACCAATCGTGGATAGAGAATAGCAAAAAATGCCAGTTGGTTGAGGTCCTTTTGCAATGTCCTTTCTCTTCATCAATCGTGGAAGCTTTTCGGCAAACAATATTAGTAAGATCTGGTTAATTTATGTGTACAGCGTGTCAAACTTGTGTTTTAGAAAATACCCTAGTATAAAAATTTTTAAAATTATGCTACATACTACTTTTCCACTAATTGATATTAGACCCATGGTTTTTATGTAATTTTTAGAGAGTTGGCACTCTAGGTTTCTATATTTTTTTATGTTATCATGGATTTTACAGTGAATGTCTATTAATTAATTATGGTTGATTAAATTATTATTTAATTATTTGTTAATGAATTAATTTATGCTAGTTATGGTTCTTTATAGGTTAGAATGTGTATCTAAGTTTTTCATACAATTTGACAGTGGACTATCATCTCCATCTAGGATTTGTTGTTTAATTTTAAATTTGTAAGAATTTTGTAATTAAATGTTGTTTGAAAAATATGGACTTAGAAGATGGATGATAGCGTTACACAGATATTTCTTGAGTCTATAATTTTATCAACTGCAGCTGCACGAGGTAGAATGGTGGCTCTAGAGGCAAGCCAAACTTTTGAATTTGGTAGGCCGACTATAGACAGGCAGTTGTCATGCGCCGAAGTATGGGAGGTGACATGGTAAAGTAATTGCGTTAATTAAATAGAGATTTAGTTAAAACTGGGTTTTAGAATTAAATTTATAAATAAAAATGTGACAATTTCAAAAATCGTTTCTTTAAAACAGGCAGTTATAATATTTGAACAAATAAAACAATAGGATAAAATAGGCAATGAGAAGATAATAAAATAATAAAATAAAATAAAAGGTGAGGCAACAATGGGTCCCACTGACCCACATCTTGTGCACACACAAAATACTGACAATATTACAATACAACCATAGTCCAAAATAAAAGGGAAAGTTAAGATTTTACATGCCTTAAATCATTGTAATACAACCTATCCAAATCTTCTACTGGTCGCAAGTCCAGTTAGTGGACTCTTCTCCAATCCTAAGTTGATATCCACCTAAGGAGTAAGATTTTAAAACAAATAAAACGTGAGCGAAAGGCTCAGTAGGACTATATTTTGAAAATATTTAACTTTAAAAGAAATTCCATTAATCAAATAAACATGTGGAAAACAAAATAGAACAAACAAATAAATAGATGAAAATTTAATAAAAACTTTCCTTACCAAAGTAAATTAAATGGGTCAACTAGAAAGAATACCATTTTCTTTTCTTTTCCTAGGCAAACCATATGTAAATCACCACCGTAGTGGCCCAGTTGGGTTTCGGGACCTGCCCCCAAGGTCGCGCACTACACGACCCAATCTCTAATATGGCATGATGCCCTTAAACATAATCATATATGTCTTTTCATGATTATAAAAATCTATTTTTACCAAACATAATCATTTTACATTCATTATGAGGTTTATTATGAAAACCACCCCAATTCTACTGTTTGTAGAAACATTCAATAAAAATCCTTTTTCAATCAGTTATTGAAAACATTTGATAAAAATGCCTTTTTAGGCCAAAAACACTTTAAAATCAAGTTACCAAAGAAAAGGGGCAGAAGTCCTACCTCGATACTCATGTCGATGTCCCACACTGCAATCCCCGTTCACTATACGTTAGCTCCGTGGGTCCACGCACAACCTTAAATGTATAACAACTTAGTTTATCAGTATCTAACTTGAGATATCCTATGTTACTAAATCATCTCATAGTGTCCTACTGTGCCATTTAGGTTTATAAAATCATTTTACAAAGTTAAAATTTCAATTGGGGTTCAAAACGATGAGAATGGGTGAAAAATCACAAAATTTTACCATGCCCGGTCGGCCTACCGGTCGCCTTGGTTCGGCCGGCTGAACTGCACAGTTTGGCCTGTCGGAAAGCCAAGTTCGGTCGGTCAAACTTTCCCAAGTTTGGCCTACCGGTCGGATGAATCCGGCCTGCCAAACACATGAATCTGGTTGTCAAACACGAAGTTTGGCCTACCGATCTAGAAAAATTTTAGAATTTTTTAGGCACAGGTCTCGGCCTCCTCGAGCCCAAATCTTCAATCCTAACCTATTTCTCAAGCATGGGTAATGCTCATAATTGATTAAAAAAAACATAGTAGATTACTTTTTAATGCTTTAAAACAAGTTTTAAACAAAATTTTTGGAAAAATCTGAAAATAGAGAAAAATGGAGAAAAATAAAAAATCTTGATTTAAATATGTTTTTGGTAAAACAAAGCTTGTATTCTAGTTATTCTAAGTTCAACTAACCTAGATTGAAAGATTTCAAAGCCTATAAAAGCTTAGATTTCAAAATGCAAGAAAAATTGAAAAATTAAAAAAGCTTAGAAAATTTAAAGCTAACCTCAAATCAAAGCTTTAAATCGAGTTTGTGGTTGCTTAATCGTGTTCTCGAGCCTCCAATCCACTAACCTGAAGCTTGAGATTGAATTTTGTTTCAAAATTTTGAGAGAGAGAATGAGAAAGACAAACCGAGAGAGAGAGAGAAAAGAGAGAGTGTGAGTGAAAATGAGAGAGAGAGGAAGGGATAAATAGAGAGAAATGAAAGATAGTTTGCAATCAATACCACGTCTCGCACGTGGTTTTCCAAAGTGGGACGTGTTGGTCATTTAACAAATTGTTTTATTTTAAAATTTAAAATAACAACTAAAAATAATTAAGAAAAATTAAAAATCATTAAAATAATTAAAAATATCATAAGTTTAGAAATTTCACAAATTGATCAAATTAAGTTTAAAATATTCATTATGGCATACTAATTCACCATTTAACACACTAACAACACTTAATAAATTTTGAGGCGTTACAACTCTCCACCCCTAAAAGAAATTTCGTCCTCGAAATTTACAAATCAATTCAAAAACAAAATAAATAAGGATACAACTCCTGCATACTCGACTCTAATTCCCAAGTGGTTTCATCAACCCCGTAATGCTACCACACGACCTTAAGTAACGAGATCTCACAACGGCGCAAGCTAATCACTTTAAAGTTGATAATCTGGATCGACACTTTCTTATACGTCATATCTTCCTGAATCTACACGTCCTAGAATGAAATGATCTTATCTTGCTCAGGTGCACACTTCTAAAGCATGACACATAAAATACGTCGTGAACGTACGAAAGTTTTAAAGAAAGGTTGAGTCGATAAGCAACCATGCCAATACGTTGGGTAATCTCGAACGATCTGACATATCTTGGCACGATTTTTCCTTTTACTCTAAATCACAAAATGCCTTTGCAAGGAGACACCTTCAAGAGTACAAAGTCTCCAACCTCGAATTCCAAGGGTCAACATCTTCTATCTACGTAACTCTTCTATGGACTCTGAGCTGCCTTCAATCTATCTCAAATCACGACATCTTCTCATTGCTATCGCGAATCTCATCTAGCCGAAGAATAACTCTACCTTCTAGTTTGGCCTAGCACACCGATGATCGACATGATCGTCCATATAGCGCTTCTAATAGTGCCATACCAATACTCAACTGATAGCTATTGTTATATGTGAACTCCACTAGATGCAAGTATTTCTTCTAGTTCCCGTCAAAGTCTAATGCACACGCACGTAACATATCTTCAAGAATCTAAATAACTCACTCGGATTGCCCCTCGGTCTGAGGATGAAATGCCGTGCTGAAGTTCAAATCTGTACCTATAGCCTCCTGGAAGCTCGTCCAGTACTTGGCATTAAACCTGGTATCTCTATCTAATGTAATGGATATAGGAACTCTGTACAATCTTACTATGTTTTGTAGATACGATTCCCTAAGAATCCTTCTTGAACATGTCGATCTAAACCAAATGAAATGAGCTAACTTCATCAATCTATCGACCACGACCCAAATCGCATCATGTCTTTGCTCCGTCCTTGGCAATCCGGTAAGAAAATCCATAGTCACGTGTTCCCATTCCACACTAGAATAGGAAACGGCTAAAGCTAACCTATTGGCTTCTGATGCTCTGCCTTCACTTGAAGACAAGTTGCACATTTGGCCATGTACTCCGGGATATCCTTCTTCATACCTCTTCACCAATATTGCCTCTTAAGGTCATGGTACATCTTCGTACTCCCTAAATGAATAGCGAACTAAGACTTATGAGCTTCATCCATGACGGCCTTCGTTACTTCTGCAATTGCTGGAACTACTAGACACTCCCTGAAGTACAATGATCCATCAGCATGTATTCTCCTTTCTTTAAAGTGCTCTCGGTTCTAAATTCGCGTCCAGATTCCCTGAAGATACTAGTCTTGCCACTGATTCTGCTTCACCATCTGAACAAGAGCTGGGGTCGTCTCCATGTGGTACACCGAAATGCAATCGTAGTCTTCATGGTACTGTAGCGCAAACTCACTCACTATCGCATGCCTCTTCTAATATTCAAGAGCCAAACAAGCGAGAATCCCTGGAGACTTTCGACTGAGTGCATCTACAATGACATTAGCTTTTCTAGGATGATACTGTAGTACGAAATCATAATCCTCCATGTATTCCATCCATCTTCACTGCCTCAGGTTGAAATCCCTCTGATTAAACAAATACTTCAAACTCTTATGATCGGAGAAAACCTAAAATGTCGCCCCGTATACATAACATCTCCATATCTTTAGCACGTGAATCACTGCTGTGAGCTCCAAATCATGAGTAGGGTAGTTCCGCTCGTGAGGTCATAACTGTCTTGAGCTATATGCTACCACCCGTCCATGCTGCATTAGCACACTCCAAGTCCACGACCTGACGTATCCGTGTAAACTTCGCATGGCTCATCGCTATTGGGAATGATCAATACTGGTGCTGAAGTCAATCAATTCTTCAACTCTTGAAAAGCAAGCTCACATTTTTTGTTCCACTCGAACCTAACATTTTTCCTAACCAATCTTGTCATCGATGCTGCTATCTTCGAAAAGTCTTTCACAAATTTCCTATAATATCCTACAAGTCCCAAGAAACTATGAATTTTTGCCACATTCCTCGGTCGTTCCTATTCTACTATGGCTTCTATCTTTAACGAATCCACTGAGATACCATGCTTGGAAATGACATGACCTAGAAATTTGACCTTTGTTAACCATAATTCACACTTTTCCTTCTTGGCATACAACTAATGCTCCCGCAAAGTCTAAAGCACGATCCTGAGATGCTGCTCATGCTCCTCCCAAGTCTTAGAATAAATCAAGATCTCGTCGATGAACACGATCACAAACTGATCCAAGTAAGGCTTGAATATCCTGTTCATCAAATCTATAAAGGCTGTTGGAGCATTCGTCAATCCAAAAAGCATCACAAAAAATTTAAAATGTCCATACCGAGTCTTGAAAGCGGTCTTTGGAATGTCCTCTTCCTTAATCCTAAGTTGATGATATCCTGATCTTAAATCTATCTTCGAGAAGTACAGCGAGCCTCCCAACTGATCAAATAACTCATCAATCCTGGGTAGAAGGTACTTATTCTTGACTATGACCCGATTCAACTATCGATAATCTATGCATAATTGAGAGTCCCATCATGCTTCTTTGCAAACAAAACCGATGCTCCCCACAGTGATGTGCTATTCTGAATGTATCCCCTATCAGCAAGCTCCTGAAGCTACTTCCTGAGTTCCTTCATTTCTGTCGGTGCCATTCGATAAGGTGCTATGAAAATTGGTGCTGTCCTTGGAAACAGTTCAATTCCAAATTCAATTTTTCGATGCGATGGCAATCCTTGTAGCTCGTCGGGGAAGACATCTTCAAATTCATCTACCATGGAATCACTGTATGTCCTCTTGAAACACTAAGCTCTCCTTCTAAATTCATAAGAAAGGCATAGCAAGCTATGTTCTTTCACCCTCCGAGACATGGCCTTACGAGACGCTCACTCATTAACCAATCACTACCACCTTAGTAAGTGATTACCGTCCCCTTACCTGACAGGAGGGTTACTTTCATAAGTTAGCAGTCAACGACTACACTGTATCTAGACAACTAATCCATCCCTAGGATTACATCATATGAACTCATGGGAATTACAATCAAATCACTTTTCAAAATCTCATCCCCAATCTTTATTTTACAAGCTTTATAAATACTATTCACACACAACCGCCCCAAGGGTGAAGCTATAACTAAGGGTTCATCAAACTCTTCTATTTCTAATCCCAAGGCATGTACAAAAGAGCTTGAAATGAGAGAATGAGTGGCACCAGTATTAAATAACATGTGTGTGAAAGACTGAGAAACCATAATAGTACCGTCGACAATCGCATTACTAGTCTGCACATCTGAACTCCCTGATGTCATCACGTGAACCTGTACTGGAGCTTTCCCTTTTCCTCTACCAACACTACTAGATCCTGAGTTAGCTGGCCGATACTATTGCGATAATGGTGACTGCATACTGGCTGTACTCGGTGCTCGATATTGAGGGATGTTACGCTGAAAGTTCTGCGATTGGTGTCCTTGCGCTGAATATGGCAATTGTTGAGGACAAAACTGATGAAACGGAAGCTGAGGGTACTACTGTGGCTGAGGTAGAGTCTGAAGCTAGGGCTAACGACTAGGTCCTTCTCAATTCTGAAATCGTAGGCGAATACTCCTGATCGGGCAATTCCTCTTAATGTGTCTCGGCTGTTGGCAATAGTGACAATGGAAGCTGTAAGGGTTGCTACGCTTGCTGTTGGATGAACTGCTACTGCTACTGTTTGTGCCACCCTATTTGCTCTTTCCTAGAGTCGGTCGACTACTGGTGCTCCTCCTGCCGCTCCTTTGTGGTCCTTTTGACGTCTTGACTTGATTCTCATAGTACTGCGCATAATCACTCTCCACTGATATTGCTGATGACACAAGCTCTCCAAAGTTCCTAAGTCGCAGGGCAACCACCTATCGTTGAATAGGGGCTTTAAGTCTGTCTTGGAATTTGATGCACTTCTCACACTTCGATGCCACTGCAGATGGAGCAAACCTAGCCAATTCATTGAACTTCGCTTCATATTCCTGTATTGACATATCACCTTGCTGCAACCTATAGAATCTGTCGCCTTTTGATCCCTGTATCCCTGCGAAAAGTAGCGATCGTAAAACAACTCCTCAAACCTATCCCAACTGATGTTACCATTGTTCTCCAAGCATTTTGCTTACTTCCACCAAGTATTAGCACCACCTTCAAACTTATATGCCGCAAATTCCACACGATACTCCATTGGCACACCAAGAGTATCTAGATGCTTCACAATCGAATCTAACTAATATTCTACCACTTGCGGGTCCCCACTTCCGTCAAAGGTCAATACAGACGCACGTCGAAACTCCTTAAAGTACGAATGTCGACAACTAGCGTTAGAGTCATCAGGCCTTGCCCTGGCTACCATCTACCGGAATGCAGCAAACATGGCCCTTATCATGCCCTCATCATTTCCAAACTTGGCATCAGCTGTCGAGCGTCGTCTAGGTGCCATTCTCTCACTTCTGAAAATAAAATTTGGACTGTCAGTGGTATTTTATTGTCATATCTATGTGTGGACAATTCCCAAGGTTCATAACCTTGAGCTCTAATACCACTCTGTCATGCCCTAGAGTACGGGAGGTGATGTGGTAAAGTAATTGAGTTAATTCAATAGAGATTTAGTTAAAAACTAGGTTTTAGAATTAAATTTATAAATAAAAATGTGATAATTTTAAAAATCATTTATTTAAAATGAGCAGTTATAATATTCGAACAAATAAAATAATAGGATAAAACAAGCGATGAGAAGATAATAAAATAATAAAATAAAATAGAAGGTGAGACGAGAATGGGTCCCACTGCCCCACATCTTGTGCACACGCACAATACTAACAGTATTACAATACAACCACAGTCCAAAATAAAAGGAAAAGTTAAGATTTTACATGTCTTGAATTGTTGTAATACAACCTACCTAAATCTTCTACTGGTCGCAAGTCCGGTTAGTGGACTCTTCTCCAATCCTAAGATGATATCCACCTAAGGGATAAGATTTTAAAACAAATAAAACGTGAGCGAAAGGCTCAGTAGGACTATATTTTGAAAATATTTAACTTTAAAAGAAATTTCATTAATCAAATAAACATGTGGAAAACGAAATAGAACAAAGAAATAAATAGATGAAAATTTAATAAAAACTTTCCTTACCAAAGTAAATTAAATGGGTCGACCAGAAAGAATACCATTTTCTTTTCCTAGGCAAACCACATGTAAATCACCACCGTAGTGGCCTAACTAAGTTTTCGGACCTGCTTCCAAGGTCGCACACTACACGACCCGATCTCTGATATGGCATCATGCCCTTAAACATAATTATATATGTCTTTTCATGATTATAAAAATCTCTTTTTATCAAACATAATCATTTTACATTCATTATGAGGTTTATTATGAAAACCACCTCAATTCTACTGTTTGTAGAAACATTCGATAAAAATCCTTTTTCAATAAATTATTGAAAACATTTGATAAAAATCCCTTTTTAGGCCAAAATCACTTTAAAATTAGGTTACCAAAGAAAAGGGGTAGAAGTTCTACCTCGATACTCATGTCGGTGTCCCACACCGTAATCTTGGTCCGCTATATGTTAGCTCCGTAGGTCAATGCACAACCTTAAAAGTATAACAACTTGTTTATCAATATCTAACTTGAGATATCCTATGTTACTAAATCATCTCATGGTATCCTAGTGTGCCATTTAGGTTTATAAAATCATTTTATAAAGTTAAAATTTCAATCGGGGTTCAAAATGATGAGAATGGGTGAAAAATCACAAAATTTTACCATGTCTGGTCGACCTCGTTCGGCCGGCCAAACTGCACAGTTTGGCCAGCCGAAAAGCCAAGTCTGGTCGGCCAAACTTTCCCAGGTTCGCCTGACCGGTCGGATGAATCTGACCTGCCGAACACGAAGTTCGTGTTGGAAAAATAATACGCAGCGAAATTTTAAAAATGTAAATCAGAGTATTTTCCAAAACACAAGTTTGACATGCTATATGTATAAATTAACCTGATCTTACTGACCTTGTATGCACCGAAAAGCTCCCGAATTCTGTGTAGAGAAGTAACGTTCCAGAAGAGCCTCAACCAACTGGTCTTCTTTGTTATTCTCTATCCACGATCGGAATAAGTGTGGACTCACACGTACAGCTCTTCCTCAAGGTGACTCTCCTTCCAATCAATCGAGAGAACCCAAAGCTAGTGTTCGTGATTTGTGAACAAGAGCTCTCAGGGAGTTTCAGATTCTCACCAGTAGAGTATCACTCTTAATCTCTCTATTGATCTGTCTTTAACTCATTAGACTCACTCCCTATTTATAGAGGTTGAGTCTAGGGTCATTCCTTATCAGATAAGGTCTCAA
>CAMOHE010025293.1:0-47613 GCA_946598075.1 Artocarpus hirsutus | reverse complement strand
AAAAAAAAAGTCTTGGAAAATTTAAAAAGAGAATCATATTGTACCTTTTCTTTGTTGTTTTGAAGGCCATCAAAATGATGATCATCAGCCAAGACAGTGTTTGGATGATTAGAAATGGAAAAGCTTTGAATATTTTGAGTGAAGTTCATGGGAAGATGAGTTTGTTGCTGTTGATAGGAGAGAGTACTATAATCAGAGAAAGCCATGATTTATGATTTATTAGTTGAGTTTAAATTTTTCCAATGCATTTATATAATAAGGTTGTTGATGAGAATGAGCTTCATATATATTATTGGAGTCCGAAATTAAAGAGTTTTAAAGGCTTTTGTTATTGGTAAATTCATCAAGCATTTATTAGAGACTAAGTCCCCTCATTGATCATTTATTTATTAAAATAATAAGAAAATGTGGCAGGGCGATGCTTTGTTCAGCTGTACACGCATTATCATTTCACTTCTCACAAGTTGACGTGTAAAAAATATATTAATTGGTATTTTCAATAATTTATACTCATTTAGTAACGTGGGACATCTAAAGGCCTTTTGATAATTATAAATAGATATGGGGTGGAAAATTCAAAAACTATGCATTGATGATTCGGGACTGGCTAAAAAAGACGAGACCCATTTGGTAGTATTTTTAAAATAGGTAAAAATAATTTTGTTTTAAAAAAATGAGAATTTTTAAAAAATTATGTTAAGTAGTGTTTTTGAAATTTTTGTCTCAAAAAGTGTGCAAAAACATTCAAAAAATCCCAAAACAATTCCAAAAGACTTTAACTAATTAATTGGGTTGATTGATCTTTCCTTTCCTTTCTTTCGCTTTGCTTTTGTATTTTATTTTTTGTTTTTTGTTTTTTTAGCCTTTTTTAGGGGATTGTTCTATCATCTAATTAACCAGAAATTTGTCCTTGTTTTGGATGTTTGAATCATCAACTTCTGTCGTGAAGCGGATTTAGTAACTTAATCTATTGCTTTAGCTGTTTAATTAGAAGCCTTAAGCATACACGTCATTTCCAACTTTGCATATTAATCTCCATTTCTTTTATGAAATTGGCTTGCATAAACTTTCAAAGGTTATTGAAACCATATCGACATTTAGACGCCTAAATATAATATATTTATAAATCTCTCATCATCATTTATAATATGTATTTATTTTTATAATTTCATCAATAACCCAAAAAAATAGACATTCAAAACCCGTCATATTTTCTTGACAAAAATATTTAAAAAAATGCATATTTTGCGATGTAAGTTGTCCGTTCTTCTCAATTATATAAGCAATCAGTTTTGTCAGTGATATATATATGTTACGCTTGAATTACGAGTACAAATAATGCTTTCTTTTCTCCAAACCTAGATACGATTTCGTGACAGTACATTATTGGACTCAAGACGTCTTGACACACGTAACACTAGTTATTCCTATTAAAAAAAGAAAACATAACTATTGACAAATAAAGTTGTCTCTTCTCCAAACCAAAACATGTCATGTTACTTATTTATTATTTTCCTTGGATGTTCATGCCTCATAGTTCATCTGACTTACTATTCATTTTCCATTCAAACTTTTTCAATTCAATCCATGCTAATTAAAACAAAATATGTTTGAAAAAAATCGCCGACTCAACTGTTCTCAGTGTGGAAATTAATCTTCACTTTTTGCTTAATTATACCTATTTTCAAGTTTCCAATATTATAGAAAACGGCATACCAAACTGTTGATAAAACAGTCTTATTAATTTCTAAAGCAATACGAAAAGATCATATTGTATTGTATTTAACTTGGAATAGTAAGTTTCGGACAAACAATTTATGAGGAAAACCTCCACTATATTACGAGCCACACTTTTTTTTTTTATATAGAACTAATCTTAAGAATTGCCCTAGAGATAAGGATTTGCTTGGAGTAATAAATATGCCGACGTGCGTCAAATGGCTGGAAAAGTATTAATTTCATGGTGATTATGCTCACTTTTAATGTTGTGATCATACTGATTTTGGCTCAGTTTTTGAGACCTTTTACTTATGCTTTTCCTAAGTAGAAAAAAAAAAAAGAAATAAAAATTGTGGCCTTTGAGTAACTGATTGGAAGCGAATTTTAAAGAGCTTAAATAGGTTAAAATGCTATTCAAATTTTTTTAGAGAGCAATGAAATTGTTGTAATGAAGTTTATAATGTCTTATTAAAACTTTAATATAAGTTTCAAAGTTGATTTTAAAAAAGCTTTTTTGATAAGTTATATTTTATGACTTTGATGGAAGTTCTTTAAGAGCAATGTGAAATTTGGTTCACCTGTTTGAACTGACTTGTTACAGTATTTTCTCTTATAGAATATAATTGTTACAATGTTTTGAGTTCTAGCCAGCAATTTAAACTGACGATCCAGATATCACATACATTTTTTGGCCCAATTTTAGATACTTTTGGAAACAACATTTTGATTAGAAGTCAAAACAAACATCTAAAAAGTTCCACTAAATGTTTCCCACAAATTCAAAAAGAATAATAATCTTATTATTAGTAATTTCATGGTTACTAATTTATTGCCATGATTATGTGAGCAAAAAGATGAAATAAAAATGTGACGGTCCTTATCCAAAATTAATAATTTAGTTGAAGGAGTTTTTATTTATGGTGAGGACATATGTGCAAAAAGACAAGTGATGAATCTTGTAGTAGATAGTTATATATTCAACGTAAAAAATCCTCAATTGCCTCGAATCAAATATACAAGACGTAACAAAATGGTACAAGAATTTGCCAAGATATATATTTGGTCAAGGTGACTAGATAGCGTGATAATTAATAAGATGTTGTCTTCAAGTGAAGAAGAAATAATTCCTTCAAAAAAAAAAAAAAAAAAGTGAAGAAGAAATAATGGCCCCAACGAAAAAGTGAAAATTTCCTTAGAGTAGGACCTGTTTGGCCAAGCTTTTTAGAAGTTATTGTTAACTTTTTGAGGCCAAAACCTATTTGTCATAATAACATTTTGAGACCAAAATCTGTTTCTTTAGAAAGATGCAGTAAAATATAATTAACACTTGAATTATTTGCTGTCTTTTAATAATTTTGTACTAGACCAGCATGAGTTGTGAAGTTATGGTTTTCCACCTTCACGCAGTTAATATTGGCCATTGGGATTGAATTTTAAATAATAAAAATGTTTGAATTTAACATGTAATATAAATTTGTTTTTATAATAATGTAAAATAAGGTGAGATCGTAAAAATATACTAAATTAAGCTGTTAATTCACCAATGTAGTTTCCTTTTTCTTTTGAACATTATAACTGCTTTAATGTTTATAATATTACACGTATATAAATTACATATATTGCATTGACAAAAATAAATTAATTTTTCTTCAGTCCTCCTACTGTTAAAAAACACCACTGAAGGTGCTAGAATTACGTATAATCTCTTACAATATCATCATCACCGTCGTGCGCAAAATTTATTATAAAATGTCAAAGTATGATGACTCGAATTCTGTTTGGTCCGATCTGAAAAGTTTATAGTGTGACGTTTATGATAAAATTATAATTATAAGAATTTTTGAGGGTTTGATGTGGTAGTGTAGGAATCAAGCTAATAGGCATGATCCCCTAGTTATGCTACTATATATATGTAATATTTGGACTCTCTTTTTGCATTAATCTTTTCAAAATAATTGATTTGTTTCTACTTTGTCCATGATTTTTCTCTTATAAGGTTTTCCATGTGTGTTCTTGTTCTTCGTTTTTCATTACTTATTTTGGTTTATTTGCTAGCAGAGGACAACACAACATCACAGAGTAGAATACATGTGAATTTTTTTTTTTTAAAGTACTACTTTTTTTCTTTTTTTTTTTCCAATGATATTTTATTATATATGATGTTATATTTGATGGACATCTCTATAAAAATGTATATCTCTGGATACTCGCTTTAAATTGTAAAAAAAAAAGAAAAAAAAGAAAAAAAAAAAAAAGAAAAAAATCACACTTATGCTTTGCGAATACCTTCCAGAATGAATCCAAAAAAAAAATGAAAATACATGTTGATATTTTTATTATTACTACAAAAATCTACACCACCAATAAATGTATGTATGTTTGCATGTGTGTGTGTGTGTCTGTGTTTACGTACATTATGTATCCATGCATAATTGCTTCTAGCTAGCTAGCTTAGCTATCTCGCTGTATGTGGTACTGAGCACATTTCAAGGTGTTCTGGAGGTAGTTGTAAAACCACTTAAAATTGGTCCTTGGAAGTACCTACATTCACACTCGTATGTAGAAAATCATGCATTTGATCATGTTCCAGCCAAGACACATTAATTCAGGGTGTCCTTTTTAGCTTAAATTATGTGAAAGAATGAAAAAAGAGGTTGAAACTCGTACTCAATAACCTTTTCAAAAATCAGTTTTTATCGAGTCAAATTACTTACACACCAGTTGGCAAATCAGTGCTTCGCAGTTTAAATTTGAGAGGCTCGTAAACTATGAGTTTTTCACTGAGAATTATAAACACACACCCTTTTATTCACACCTTTTATAATATGGTATGAAAAAGATTTACGTGGTTTGACAACATTGTCTACATCCATTGGGAGGAAGGGAGGGAACAAATTTACAAAGAAATTCAGGATTACACATTGAACGAACTCTCAAAACCTCTTCTCTTTCTTTTTCTCAAACTTTCGTTCTTTCAACTCATGCCACCTTAAACAAAAGGGCATAACACGGACTCTCAATGGACCGCAACATTAAATCTGAACCAAAGTACAAAAACAACTAACTTAATGTGTGTTTGGCACACCATATTGTATTGTATTATATTGTATTATATATATAAAATGCAATACAATATCATAAATATAGTGTATTAAACATGCCCTTAATTTAATAGGACAAATTTGAGTCACATAGCTAGAACTAGTATGATGTCACAGTTTGATCAGTGATTCCAACACATTTTTTAAAGCTAGCAAATTTTGTTTTGATTTACATTGTTTTGTGTAATTCTGTAATGAACAATATAGAGAAATTAGTCAATGTTATCGCTCTTTCTCTTTCTATCCAATCAAAGTCCACAGGCATAGGGATCATTTAGCTAGCTAGGGTAGTTCCCCACCGCACAAACACGCGTGCACTTGTGGCGATCATAATTTTTTGTCTAAATGGTTATGTCATGATCTTAGCTAGTCACAATTATTGCGTTATATATCCCATGAGCCTGAATTTTTACTAAGGTCAAGCATTTTCTGTGGCCTACAAGTGTGTTTAGAAACACTGATTCAAATCAATGATTTAAATTGTGAATAGTAAAAATATTTATATGTTACAGTATAAAATTAAAAAAAAAAAAAAACTGCAATGCACAACTCTCACATGATATAATATTTGAATAAGAATTTTGGTTCAAACCAAACTACCCAAACACACAAGATTTATATAACCCACCACACAACTCATAATCACATGACTAGTCCTTAGCCTTTACGTCCAAATATGGCTAACATCTAAAAGCATCTATCTTCCACCCATAAAGCCATCTTGACTCAATTTAGAAACCCTTTCTGATCACTATTCCAATTGAATGAGACTGGACTTTCATCACATAATTTTCTACTAGCTATAGCTAGCACCTACCAATATTTCACCTACAATAATTGACACTTTGTACAAACGAAAAATATCCTAAGTATCCTAAGTCCTACTACTTTTTATTGATCATGTACAATATGACCTTTAAGGCCTCAGGACCCCACCAGCCCTTCACATTCAAATGGTCAGCTGATGAGATCCATGTTCACTTCGATCAATGACTTTTCGCCTTTGTTAATAACGTTAACCTCAAGGGTCCTTCAGTGGAACACCCACCAGTATGCATATTTTACATTCTTAGATTCAAAAGATGGAAAAAAAAAAACATTTTCTTGTCCTAAAAATAACCTTAAGATATGTAGAAGGTGCTTTTTTTTTTCCCTAATATGGAGTATCGAATTAGTATTATACGAATACTAAAATACCTATTAGTGTAAATAAGAGTATAAAACACAGTTTTAGAGTCTGATAGATCTGGAGGATATAACATGTGGTAGCACAGGTGTAAGTCTATAGTTCATTGATGGCAAATCTAGCATGGCCGAAGGACTTAACAATCATGTAGAATGATGAAGGATGTGAGTGAAAAGAGGTGGCAGAAGTAAACAAGCATTTTACAGAAGGGTTATTCAGAGCGCTAAAGTAAGGCTGAGGAGATGAAGAAGGCCAAGAAAAGTTGGGTTGTACAGTCCCACACCACTATAGGAATGGTCACAGGTAATGATTCATAAGCAATAACTCTACCTCTCAATGGCATAAGGCCTGGGTAAAGCCCAAAAGCAAAACCTCATGGGCTTAGGACCAAAGTAGACAATATCACACCAAGTGGAGGTACTTGTCATTACAAATAGTATCAGAGCCTCTTCCCAACTAAAAGTATGGCCAACGAGGATGTTGGGCCCTAAAGTAGGGTGATTGTGACAACCATAATTTCCTTAAGGAAAAAAGGGCCACAAAAAAGTATGGATTATGTAGTCCTACATCGCTTATGCATAGTCAAAGGTAATGGTTCATAAGCAATGATACCACCTCTTAACACATTAGGCCTTTTGGATAAAACATAAGAGCAAAACCGTGCGGACTTAGACTCAAAACAATCAATATCATGCCAAGTATAAGTGCAGGTCGTTATCTACTACGGCTTATCAAAGAGGTTAAGCCTCTTTTGAAGAGAGTGTTGATTAGAGTTTTAAGGACAAACTCGAGCATAGTTTCTAGGTGTCTTAAGATGTGTTTAAGAGACGATCTCAGGCTGCATTCAAAGATGACTTCAAGGAATATCAAGGTGTCAAAAGTTTGTCAATGGAGATTTCTATAAGGATTAATAGTGGATTCTCATGGGTTTCCTAAGGCTAAAAAGGAAGGTTACGAAGATGCTTTCAAGAGATAGTTTGAAGAACACTTTTGGAAAACTTCAAATCCAAAAGGTATGGACTTGAAGAGCAAATCCAAGTTCGTAGGGCACAAACTTGAAGGTAAAATAGAGAAGTGGAGTTTCAACGAAGATAAAGATGTTCTTGGCTTTTCTAGCATGTCCCTCAAGTGTGAAGGAGCTAAGTATTTATATGAGAATAAGGTGGTCTTTTAGCAATTTCTTTGGAGAGCTTGCACCTTCATGTTCATCAAATCTACAACACTCTATTCCTTCTAGAGTGAATTTACCATGTACCTTTCTAAGTGGCCTAATTAGGCATGCCAAAAATGGATAAATTTGGAAACAAAAATAAGATTTTGGGCTAACTTAGCCCCTTCCTAGGTCTAGAATTCTCAAGGCAAACTTAATTGATTTTTGTAAAGTTTGACTTACCTTCCCAATCTGTCTCCAATGTCTCGACTTTGTCTTTTTTTGGCCAAACGCTACTAGCATCGAACACTCTACAAGAGTGCTACCGAAGGCATATAAGGGAGCTTTTTGGATACACGAGTAGGGCACCTTTGGACAAGGTATGGCAAAGATTTTGGCTTCATTTTGTCGTTGTTATTGGTATTGAGATAAAATATCTTTGGGCTTAGATTTCTAAGGATAAAAGGAAGGGTTTGGGGGTTGGTTCCTCCATCACTCTTTCACTTTTTTAGCCAAATCAATTAAAGTCGCCAAATGGGATTAAAATTGGATTAGGTTTAAAAGAACAAGCCTGCTTCATTACCAATGGCACACTAAACCACAACCTATGCAACTTCCCTCCATGTGTCTTCAGTCTAAGTATTAATTATTCATGTCATGGTAAGATCCTAGGCTTAGGCCTCTTAAGGGGCCTCGTACAAAAACAACCATCAACACATGTGTGCATAGATACACACACATCTTTCTGCGTGTGCGTGTGTTTGTGTCATGATTTCATGTAAAAATATTTATGGGAATTGGACTTTCTAAGGACTTGATAATGAGAGAGAATGGCATATATAGCATTCAATAAGATTGAAGTAAATTGCATACATTGAAACATTTGAAGTAAATAGCATATATTTGCTAGTTAAACAATTTATCTACTATTTGAAAATTATATATTTACTTTAGATATTCTAAAGCACACTATTTATTTCTTTAAGTTTTTTAAATGCTATTTACTACAATTTTTGTTTAATTATTTTCTTATTTAATTTTTAATATATTATCAAAGTCCATAAGACAAAACAAGCAACGTAATTCATTAAATAAAAATATTAGTGATTCTAGAAAGAGCACAATTTTGTATGTATAAAGTGTAAAAATCTCATATCATTTGACAAAGAGAAGAAGATAAAATAATTTAACGTAGTTTGACAGTATGCTTACATCTATAGACTAGGAACAAAGAGAGAGAATTCACAAATAAGTAGCACTACAAATGACCTTTATGCAAATATTAATTTCAATCATAAAATTGGATATGATATATAATACTATCATATCTTTTAAAAACAAGAGATTTTCTAACTTGACAAGAGATAAGAATAAAATCAAAGTCACCAATAAAGGTAATTATGTTTATAAATAATTACTTTTCCTAATATACTCCTACAATATAGAGTTTCAATAAAAGATTTCAATCTTGAAAGGAACATTTTCTTTTTGCTTTTTTTTTTTATGAAACATAAAGACAAAGTGGGACAAGGTGCAAGGATACAAGGGTAACACTCATCGATGGGGCACAGAGGTGGCAATAGTTAACACATTAAAGAGCTGCTCATTGGTGCAATTTTAGAGGAAATAGAGACATTAATTATAGACTTAAACTTGCCTTAAAACGTCCAAGGTCAAAAAGGCCTAAGGCCTTGGGGGCTCAATCTTTCTAGTTTTTAAGAGAAAATTACATGTTATACCACACTTTCAAATATTGTATTTATTTATGTCATAGTTATAAAAGTTTTTGTCATGGTATCATTAATATTACATGTTAAGTTATACCACAAACAAACATGTATGAAATTTATAAAAAAAAAAGTAAATAATAAAAGGTGACAATTATGAAAATTCCCTTATATATAGCAATTTATACATAGCCCTGACTTAAAAAAAAAATAAAAATCTACTCTTGCACCTATCAAACCATGTTTGAGCCTTATAGAACTTTATTTTGATATTAACAAATCTAATATGTATGAAGTTTTTTACATAAATCATGTTTATTTATGTTTCTTTTTAATGTTTATTATATCTTAAAGTAATAGAGATATATTTAATATAAAATTTTCATTATTTCCTTAATTTTTGTTGAAATTTTCACCGATATCGATATTTTTCTCAAAATTTTTGTAAAATTAATGTACCAATATCTCCACCAATACCGATATTTCATCCTTGTAAATCACCTATCACAAAATTTAAAGTTTCATTACTAAGAAGGTCACCTATTAAACAAAGTAAATAAAATGATGTATTATTTTTTGGGTGAATTGCATTTTTGGCCCCTAAACTATGAAACTTGTCTTATGTTAGCCCTTTAATTACTGAATCTATTAAAGGCAAAATTGAGCCAATAATTTAACTTTTAGCCCCTGAAATTTGAAACTTGTCTCATTTTGTCCATTACATTGCTAAATCTATTAAATATAGACTGATAACTCTAGTTTATAGAGTTATTTAGCCACTTTTAATTAGTGAATAATGCTATGTTCTTGAGAAAAATCACCAAAAATATCCATTTTTATAAAGGTTTGCCTTTAATGATGTAGGTTGAAGAAAAAGAAAAGAAAAGGGAGCAAAAGTACAAGAAAATGGAAAAAAAAAATACAAATCAAGCAAGAAATTGGAGGAAAGCACCTTGCCAGAGAAGCAACGTTGTGGCTCCCAAAAGGAGTGCCATGGTGCTTGAGTTTGGCCTTTTCAATGCTTTGTTGGCAGAGAGCCAGCGTCGCTAGAATTGGAGTGCCGCAGCGCTATGACGAAACTTGGACAGCGCTGCGGCATTAGAAAAGAGGGCCGCGGCGCCAAATGTGATTCTCAGACGTGATTTTTGGACCTGAAAAAGGGGACTTAGTTAACCCAAGAGTAGTATAAATAGATGAGGATGCAACTATCATAAGTGATCTATGGTTTTTTATTTTTCAGAGCATTGTTGAATTTTCTTAGGGGCTTTCAAGCAACTCGGAGTAAGATGTGAGAGATTGGTGACAGAATTTCTTGTTCTCTTAACTCCTGATGTTTGATTTAATTGAAACTTCAATTGTTGTTTCTCTTTTATTTATGTTCTAATTTTCTTAGTTAGGGCTACGATGTAGCCTAATCATAATGAGTAAATCTCTTATTTATTTATGCACCATAATTAATTCTATTTATGTGAGTTGTATGTCATTCTTCGTAATGCATTTGAATGATTAGTTGCCGTTTGAATGATCTGATATGCATGTTTGAAACTGAGAAGGGAGAGTATGCAGATGCTTGATATAACATATAACCATAAATTAAATATGGATAGAGATATACCATGTTATTTGCGTGGCTTTCAGTGATAAAATGACCCAAAAGATTCACTGTAAACTAGGAATATTCATGGATCTTAACGCACTTAGGTTTTTTTAAATTCACATAGAGATAATAAACTGAGTAGGCTTGTTATACCTAGAGATAGGATAGTGAATAAATTGAGAATTTTCGCCATCACATGTATATTATCAATTAGGGTGCGTAATTATATGGAATTCACATCTAGCGATTATGGCGAAATCAGATGCCTTAATGCTTAAGTATCATTGGTTTTATTCCTTTAATTCAAACATATTCTTTTCTTAAATTAGTTTTAATTTTTAGTATTATGCCTAGTTTCATTTCAACTTCATTTGATTTGCTAGATAAATCTTAGGATTAATCCAATTTTAGAAATTAATTAGGTTATTATTCAACAGCCCTATGAGATGATGCTCATACTCATTACTCTATTACTTGATCGATAATGTACACTTGTGTTAGTGAATTTTACTAAACATGTTTTTGGCACCGTTGCTGGGACTGTTTGTTCAATACTAATTAATATTAACACCGGATAATTCTTAATTTAGTCTATTTTTTTATGCAATTTCAAATTGTTTATTTTTTTAGGGAGTGCGTTAAACACGGTGAACTTGTTAAGTTTGATCCAGAAATCGAACGTACTTTTAGAAGATGGTTAAGGGAATAGAGAAATTGCACTAAGAAAATGGCGGATGTAGGTGAAGTTGAAAATCCTAGCCGACTTTTGAGAGATTACATAGCACCAACTATTCAAGGTGCCACTTCGAGCAACAAGAGGCCTGCCATTCAAGCAAACAATTTCGAGATCAATCCGTCTCTCATCCAAATGATACAACACTTGGTGCAATTTAGTGGGCTGCTAAGTGATGATCCAAAGGCCCACATTGATTTTTCCTTGAAATATGTGACACTATTACATTTAATGGAGTTTCGGATGATGCAAGTAGGTTGAGATTGTCCCATTCTCTCTGAGGGATAAAGCCAAGAACTGGCTCACATCTCTTCCTGCAGGATCAATTACAACATAGGATACTATGGCCTAGAAATTCCTTGGTAAGTTTTTCCCTCTAGTAAAATCTGTAAAAATGTGTAACGATATTACTAATTTCTTGCAGATGCACAATGAGTCACTATATAAGGCTTAGGAAAGATTCAAGGAGCTACTAAGGAGGTGCCCACATCATGGATTACCAGTCTAGATGCAAGTGAAAACTTTTTATAATGGATCTAGTGCAAGTCTCCATGCTACCATTGATGCAGTTGCAGGCGAGACATTAAATAATAAAACACCTGAGGAGGCTTTTGATCTAATAGAAGAAATGGCATCAAACAATTATCATTGGCCTATTGAAAGGCTACAAAAAAAGAGAACTGTGGGAATTCATGAAGTGGATGCCCTTTCTGCCTTAACTGCTCATTTTGAAGTACTTAATAGAAAGATAGACCATATGATTGCTTCAACTATGAAAATTCAAAATGCGACTTACGAATTTTGTGGAGGAGGACATGCTAGCACTGAATGTTAGGTAGGTAACACTTTTGCTTAGCCTACTAAAAATGCTAACTTTGTTGGAAATTTTAATAGGCCGTAAAGTAATCCCTACACCAACACTTACAACCCAGGGTGGCGAAATTATCCGAACTTCTCATAAGGCAATCAGAATGCAATGAGACCACCACCAGGTTTCAAGCAACAGGAAGAGAAAAAGCCTAATCTGGAAGACATTGTTGCTAAACTAGCTACTTCCACTCAAGATTTTATGAAGAGTATGGATGCAAGACTCCAGAATCAAGAGGCATCCATTAGAAATTTAGAAATGCAAATAGGACAAATGGCCAACATGATTTCAAGCAGGCCACAGGGTTTGTTGCCAAGCAACACAAAAAAGAATCCCGTTGAGAATGTGAAGGCAATAACTCTGAGAAGTAGCAAGCAAGTGAGGCAAGAAGATGCTCAACAAGAGGCCCCTAATGAATAAGAAGAAGAAGTTGCTGTGCAATCAAATGAGGTATGCAAGAGCAAGCTTTTCCCAAAAAATCCTAAGCCCTATGTGCCTCATGTTCCATTTCCCCAAAGGCTTCAGTAGCACAAGATAGATAAGCAGTCTGCTAAATTTCTAGATGTGTTTAAAAAGTTTCATATTAACATTCCTTTTGTAGATGCTTTGGCACAGATGCCCAGTTATGCAAAATTTTTGAAAGAGATTTTGGCAAACAAAAGGAAGCTGGAGGACTATGAAACTGTGAAGTTGAATGAGGAGTGCTCAGCCATTATACAAAATAAGTTGCCTCCTAAACTAAAAGATCTAGGGAGTTTTACAATTCCTTGTACTATTGGTGACTCTTATTTCAAAAAAGTATTATGTGATTTAGGTGCTAGTATCAATTTAATGCCTTTTTCTATCTTTAAGAAATTAGGTTTGGGAGAGGTTACAACAATCATAGTGTCACTTCAACTTGCAGATCGCACAATTAAGCACCCAAGAGGTATTGTGGAGGATGTACTAGTAAAGGTTGACAAGTTTATTTTTCCTATAGATTTTGTTGTTCTTGAAATGGAGGAAGATCATGAGGTTTCGCTCATTTTAGACCGTCCTTTTCTGGCAACAGGAAGAACCTTGATTGATGTACAACA
This sequence comes from Artocarpus hirsutus, assembly GCA_946598075.1. NCBI lineage: Eukaryota > Viridiplantae > Streptophyta > Magnoliopsida > Rosales > Moraceae > Artocarpus > Artocarpus hirsutus. The sequence continues at coordinate 34,456 of CAMOHE010025293.1, read as the reverse complement.
AGGAAAATTAATTCTCAGGGTTCAAGATGATCATGTCACCTTTAATATGTTTGAAGCAATGAAATATCCCTCCATTGATGAATCTTGTTTTAGAATTGACACTGTTGATAAATTGGCATCAAAGGTTTTTTAGGTAAATGCTTTCAAGGACCCGCTTGAAGCTTGCCTAACTCAATCTAGTGGTGCGGATGTTAAGAATGAGGAAATAAAGGAATATGTAGATTTTATGGAGGCAAATCCACCAATTCTAAGGCATATGGCATTGCAACTTGTAGAAGTGGGACAGTCCACCACAAGGCCTAAGCCATCAATTGAAGAGCCTCCAAGTCTTTAGCTTAAACCCTTACCTTCTCATTTAAAATATGCTTATTTAGATGGCAAATCCTCACTGCTTGTAATTATCTCTTCCTCTTTGATAGGTTTAATGGAGAAAAACTGCTTAGGGTGTTAAGAAAGCACAAAGGCACAATTGGATGGAAAATCACAGACATCAAGGGAATAAGCCCCTCCATCTGCATGTACAAAATTCTTACCGTGGAGAAATACAAGCCCATCATTCAACCCCAAAGGCATCTAAACCCAAAAATGCAAGAAGCGGTGAAAGCTAAGGTCATCAAACTACTGGATGTTGGGTTCATCTATCCCATATCTGATAGTTCATGGGTTAGTCCTATGCAAGTTGTGCCAAAGAAAGGAGGTATGACTATTCAAAAGAGTGATAATATTGAATAAATTCCAACTAGAACAGTTACTGGGTGGTGTGTGTGCATGGACTATAGAAAATTAACTGACGCCACTAGGAAAGATCATTTTCCTTTACCATTTATTGATCAAATGTTGGAAAGACTTGCTGGACATGAGTTTTATTGCTTTTTAAATGGATATTCAGGGTATAATAAGATTCTTATTGCACCTGAGGATCAATAAAAACCACGTTCACTTGTCCCTATGGCACTTTGCCTATAAAGGGATGCCTTTCGGTCTTTATAATGCACTAGCCACTTTTCAACATTGTATGATGGCCATTTTTTCTGACATGGTTGAGAAATTCATTGAAATTTTCATAGATGACTCTTCTGTTTTTGGCTCATCATTTGATTCATGCTTACATAATTTGGCTTTGGTGTTACAAAGATGTGAGGAAACTAACCTTGTTTTGAATTGGGAAAAGTGTTACTTTATGGTACCGGAAGGAATTGTGCTTGGATACAAGATCTCTGGAAGTGGCATAGAAGTCGATCGAGCCAAGGTGGAGGTTATTGCAAAACTACCTCCACCCACATATGTGAAACTTGTTCATGGATTCTTGGGACATGCAGGATTTTGTAGGTGGTTCATAAAGGATTTCTCTAAAATCAGTAGACCTCTATCTAATTTGTTAGTTCAAGATGATCCATTTGTTTTTTTTTTTATGAATGCTTGCAAGCTTTTAACACATTGAAGGAAGAGCTTATGTCAGCTCCTATCATGGCAGTACCAGATTAGGATTTACCCTTTGAGCTCATGTGTGATGTAAGTGATTCTGTAGTTGGAGTGGTGCTGGGCTAATGAAAGAATGAAAATTTTCAAACCATCTATTATGCCAGTCGGACCTTGTTGGGAGCACAACTGAACTACACAACAACTGAAAAAGAACTTTTGGTTGTAGTTTTTGCTTTTGATAAATTTTGTTCTTATTTGATTGGGTCTAGAGTAATTGTTTACTCTGATCATTCTGCTTTGAAGAACATGCTAGAAAAGAAGGAATCCAAACCCAGGTTAATCAGGTGGATCTTGTTGCTATAACAGTTTGATTTGGAAATCAAAGATAAGAAAGGAATTGAAAACCTAGTTGCAGATCACTTGTCTAGAATTCCTACTCATAATAAAGTGGGAAGCCCAATTTTGGAGCAATTCCTTAATAAGTAGGTATTTTCTATCAAGGCCACACGAGCCCCCTGGTACACTATTTTTGTAAATTATTTAGCAAGTAATGTTCTACCCCCTAATATGTTTTCTGATGTTAAACATTATTTTTGGGAAGAACCATTCTTGTTTAAAGTTTGTACAGATCAGGTGATAAGAAGATGTGTTCCAAAGGATGAAATGGAAAGTATCTTACAACTTTGTCATGATGGAGAGGCCAGTGGCCACTTTGGTAGTTCCAAAACTATAGCTAAAGTGTTGCAATCAGGATTTTATTGGCCCACATTTTTTAAAGATGCACACTCTTATGTAATCTCATGTGATAGATGCCAAAGAATTAGAAATATTTCAAGGAAGAATGAGATGCCTCTAAACAATATTATTGTATACGAATTATTTAATGTTTGGGCTATTTATTTCATGGGACTGTTTCCACCTTCATTTGGGAATGAATATATCTTGGTGGCTATAGATTATGTGTCTAAATGGGTAGAGGCTGCGGCTGTGCCAACAAATGATACTAAGGTCATGGTCAAATTCTTAAAAAAGAACATTTTTACCTGATTTGACACCCCTAGGGCAATCATAAGTAATCAAGGGTCGCATTTTAGTAGCAAGCAATTTGAGGTACTTCTGGGTAAATATAGGGTCACACATAAGGTTACACTAGCTTATCATTCTCAGACTAGTGGTCAGGTGGAGGTTTTAAATGGGGAAATCAAGAGGATTTTGAAGAAAATAATGAATGCCTCTAGGAAGGATTGGTCTCTTAAGCTAGGTGATGCACTTTGGGCATATAGCACTGCATTCAAAACTCCTAGTGGGATGTCCACCTTTGAGGCTAGTATTTGGAAAAGCATGTCACTTGCCAATGGAGCTAGAACATAGGGCTTATTGGGCATGATAAGCACATTTTCAAAAAAGATTTTGCAATAGGTCAACAAGTTTTGCTCTATAACTCTTGCCTTAAATTGTTTCTAGGTAAGCTGAAGTCTAGGTGGTCAGGATCGTTTACAGTAACACAAGTCTTTCCATCTGGAGCAACAGAGGTTATGCATGACACTAAAGGCACCTTTAAGGTCAATGGTCAGTGTTTGAAGCCCTACTTTGGCGGTGGTTTTAACAGGCATAAAACCACCATTGAGTTACAATCTCCTACAGAATGACAGCTGAGACAATCTGGCTGAAGACTATAAGGCAAGCGCTTCTTGGGAGGCAATCCAAGCATTACCCTTTCTATCATGTTGTTTCTCTTTCAAAATATATATATAAAATAAAAAAAATAAAATAAAAATTGAATAATAATAAAAATTAAAAAATTAAAAAATTAAAAAAGTTAGGTTACTTTTGTTTCTCAGAGTTTCTATATTTTGTGTAGGTGTTGAAGTTAGCAAGGAGCTCATTTAGGAAAAAACCTTTGGGTAAATTGAGTTTTTGGCAAAACCCAAGCGCCGTAGCCCTCAATTTAGAGGGCCGCGGCGCTCATCTGGGGACGATCAACATAGGTTTTAGTAGAAGCAAAGTGCCGTGGCACTATAATTCCAGAGCTATGGTGCTCACCTAGGAGGCTCACAAGTACCTTAGGGTAGAGGCAATGCGTTACGGTGCTGTTATTACAGTGCCACGGCGCTCAAATAAATAAAAAAAGGAGAAACACGCAAAACCCCAATGCCACAGCGCTACAATTATAGCACAACGGCGCTGTTTTGTGTAATTCAAAAAAAAAAAAAAGAAAAAACTACTTAAACACACCCACTCACTCACTTTCCCATATTCTCACGCATTCACTTTCTCTCACTAAAACCCTAACTTCTCTTTCTCTCACTTCTTTTTCTCTCTCTCTATAGAAAACCTTGCAACAAGCAACCTCCCCAATGTTTGGGTTGCATTCTTCCCCCTTTCTCAACTCCATTATTGGAGGTCAAGGGCTTCTCCACAAGGTTTCCTCTCTCCTTACCAAGTAAGTCATCTCTTTTCCATATTTTTATTTGTGATTTTCAATGAAGATTAAGCTTCATAGTGTATTTGTGATTTCAATTTTACAATAAACTATCAAGTTGGGATTTACTATGAACATTTAAGGTGTTTGAGGTGTTTTGGTGTTGTTATTTTGCAAGTGGAGTTTTGGAATTGTTGGGTGCCCTGTATGCAGTTTTAGGGAATAGTCATTAGTGTTGAGTGCTTAGTTTATAGGTGTGTTCTTTCCTAAATAAAAAAAACCAAAAATATAAAAAAATAAATATAATATATATATATAAACAAATGGCTTTTAATAGCGTACGTACTCTCACCTCATCATCCACCCCATCCAATCGCTTTGTGAGCAAGGCAGCTTAAAAGCGACACAATGATGCAATCATCAAGAAAACTGTGGTGCTAGAGTGAGGATTAGATCCTAGTGATGGATTTTCTACGGCATTCATTAATATGGATATGAGGAGGGGATGGAGTAAGTTTATTAAACAACTTGAGGCTATTGTGGTCCCCTTTGTTTGATAGTTCTATGCCAATGCACCTGAGCATGACAATCTTCAAGTAAGAGTAAGAGGTAAGCTTGTTCATTTTGATAAAACCACCATTAATAGGTATTATGGGCTCTGTAACATTGACAATGATGAATATTGTCAGTATTTTAGTGAGGACTTGCACTATAAGGAAGTCCTTCGGACGATGGCTCTTCCGGATATAGAGTGAAAATTAACAAGGAAAGGAGAAGTTGTGTCTTTCCCATCCGCCGCATTGGATGGGGGAAAAAAAGCCTAGTTATATTTTCTTATTGTCAAATTGATGCCTGTAATGCGTTTTTCTGATGTTACTAAAGATAGAGCTGCCTTGTTATTTGCTATTGTTACAGGTATGTTGGGAAGGTGATCCAAGACAACGTTCTTCGATCTGCTAGCAGTTCGACGACTGGTGGCTTAGGTCATTCTTCCCTCATCACCAGGCAATCCATTGATGTCGGAGTCCATTTTGACCAAGGAGAAGCACTATTGCAACCAATGAAGATCATTAACAAAAAAGTTTTGAAAAGTTTCCAAGACCAAGATGCCCATCCGTAGCCTCGACTGTGCTCAGTTGCTTCTTCCTCGAGCCAGCCTCTGCAACCCAAACACCTCAAGCCTACTGGTTCATCGCCTTTCATTCATGCTCCGGGCATGCAACTCATTGACCACTTGTGTCGTTTTGAATTGGGCTTGGAATACAACATTGCCATGACGCGAGCAATTGCTCGACACTTGGGCATGGATGAATCTCAATTGCCACCTTCGCCATGTTTTCCTGATAGCCATGAGCCCTGATTTTAATTTCAATATTTGTTTTATTAGTTACGTGTTTTTCTTTTTGTTATTAAGTTATTTAGGTTCTTTCATTTTGTTTTCTTTGTCTTTCCAGGTTCCCTATTAGATTTCACACATCTACTGTGAGTCACATTGGCCTCATTCTTTGCTCAGGGGGTTTCCTTTTCCCTTTCTCCTTTCTTATTTACGCATTGAGGGCAATGCTTTATTTAGTTTGGGGTGGGGGGGGAGGAAATTTCTCTATTTTGTTATTAAAAATCTTATTTTTTTGAAAATTTTGTTAACCCTTTTTGAAACTTGAAATGATACATATCTGCAATGATAAATCTAGATATGCTTGAATCCTTTATTTGGAAGTCCTGCAATTCTTAGGGGGGGGTGCAAATTTTGTTTAAACTTATGATAGATTTGTTATTTAATTCTAATTCTGAATTTATGATCCATTTATTGAGCATGAGAATCTTTAATTTTTGAATTATGTGTATGTCCAGTTGATGTTCACCCATATTTTAGAATTCATATGATTTTCTCTCGAGGCGAAATCCTAGGCTACATCTGATTGAAAATATGATTTAGGTTATTTTTAGATCATTTGAGCCTTTCAAGCCAACCTTTTTTATGTATCCCTAGTCACCCTGTTGAGTCTTGATACATAATTCTTTTTTTCTTTGTCACCCACATTTGTTAACCCAGCCAAAAATTATACCTTGTCCCACACCCCTGAACATGTTGATTTTTAAAGTGTTTTGAGCATAATTGGGGGGTCGGGTGAAGCGAGGAAGTTGTTGAGTTGTTATTTGATTGAGGAAGTTATTTTAAGCATGGAAGCTATTTTGAGTTTAGAGGTTATTGAGTTTATTATTTATTTGATTTCATTATTTGATGCACCTTGCTAAACACATGTCATATATCCATCAAGTTTGCAAGTGTAGCAGAAAAAAAAATAAAATAAAATAAAATAAAAAAATAATAAGAAACAAAAAGTAACGAAAACGACACATAGGAACTACAATATTACCTACTTGTCACTAAATTTTGAGGTTTTCAATGGCACAGATAATATAGTAATAAATACTTCGATTTGGATTCATTAATAATTACTAGGAAACCCTCAAAAAAAATTTTTATTATATGCCAAGAAAATTGTAGAGTTGTCTCTAAAATCTCTTATTTGTAGGTCTAAGGATCATAAAATTCTATTACAAAAGATTTATTCTCAACTGTTGATTTATAATTAATTGATTTTGTCTATATATATAAGGCCCGATCCGTCTATTTAATTGATCTAGTAACGAAAAAGCCAAAATAACACAAGTTTTATAGTTCAAGTGTGTAATTTATTATAGTTTAAAGTTTAAGGGCCAAAACAGGACAAGTTGTCTTGCTTAGAGGCCAAAAGTGAAATTATTAGCTCAATTCCATCAATACTTACAAATTTAGTAACAGTAGGACCAAAATGGAACAAGTTGTATAGTTTAAGGGTTTGATTTGTTACATTTTAAAGTTTAAGAATTGAAATAAAAAAAGTTGTATAATTGAAAGACCAAAAGTACAATTAACCTCTATTTTTTTTATTTAAATAGTATAAGATTCGGATTTATTTCATACTTTATTACGTTGCTCAACTGGTGACATCCCATTTGTTTACCTTTGAGATCCTAGGATGTCATTTTGCTGAAATTTATAACGTGCTTCAGTGCCGCCCAATTGTGGACAGTATTGGTCTCCAAAATTCCACGTTTAGTTGCATGATTTAATCTAAAATATATTTTGTTTAGTCAATCACGTTTCTTTGCGTACAGAAACTAGATACCTTATCAAGACATAGGAGAGAATCATTCCATGAAAAAACAACCACAAATTCTTTCTCAAGACCCAGGTCTTATCTTTCTTCCTCCTCTTTTTTCCCAAGAGCCTTTTTTCAAACCTATCCTACTGTCAAATTGAAAACTATTATTATTCACAAAGAAGCTTCTTCCTTCACATGTATGAGGGAATGAATGTAGTAAGTAAATTGCTCTACGGATATATATATATATATATATATATAAATATTTGGTTGGACATGTAAGATATATAAAGCTAGTTAATAATTAGCTAGCCTACTTTCAACGTTAAAAAGAAAATGTATGAGAACTAAATAATGTATAAATGAAATGAAATCAAATAAAAATCTAACGTTTGATAGGTCGTTTGATAATACAACTTGTATTAAAAATATTGTAGTATGAAAGAGAAAACTCCATTAAAAATGATGTTGGAACCACAAATTACAATTTAAACTGAGGTTCTAAATACACTGCTACTGGTTATATTTTTTTCAGCCTGCTATATAATTCATTTAATAAATTAATGACACATTTATTTTTTTTTATTTTGATTTTTGAATGGAGAATTGAAAAGCTAATTAATAATTAGCTAGTGTACTTGCATTATATGGTAAAAAATACCTGATAATATTCCATCAAAATTGCATGAGAACTAAATAATGTGTATATATAGTGAATGTGATGAAAATCTAGCTGTTTTACAACATAATTCTTTTGATAAATTAATGGTATATTTGTTTTTTAATTTTTTATTTGTTGAACTATGAAGAATACATTTAAGGTACATGAGATGGATAATCATGGCCTTATGATTTGCTATATTCTGGACTGATGTTGATAGAAAGTACTTTGACCGGTCAATTCTTAAGTCTCTCTCTCACTGTTATTTATTATTGTATCCACGACTAAGGAATAGTTGAATACTTGAGTAAAGTAGCTATTCTCTCTCTTGGCTTTATCACATGTCCACGGGCTAATTCACATCCACAATAATATTGTACTATACATTAGACTACGACCATTTTCATCTCAGAATATTCCATGCCCTGGTTTTGATTAATTAGTATAAAAAGCCAAGACCAAGTGGAGAAACTCTAATTGGGTTTTCACTCTACTCGAGTCGTTTTAAATCTTTTGGCCTCTTTTTTGTAAATTCACTTTCACTTTGCTCTTTTCCAAACACTCAAAAAACATATCCTTGTACAGAGTATTTCTGTTAAACAACTCTCTCTCTCTCTCTCTAAAGCAAAAAAAAAAAAAAAAAGAAAAAAAGAAACAGATATGCATAGCATGACAAAGAGGGTTTGTCATCAAAGCAATATTAATGAAGAAGAAACCGAGCTAAGAAGAGGGCCATGGACTCTTGAAGAGGACACTCTGCTCATACATTACATTGCTCGTCACAGTGAAGGCCATTGGAATTTGTTGGCTAAACGTGCAGGTACATAGAAATTATACCTATATTCATGTAACAAATATAATATATAGAAAAGTTTGCTTCAAAAATATTAATCAATTTCACTCTTAATAATTTGTATATTTTATTTTCTCAGGGCTGAAGAGAACTGGGAAAAGCTGCAGATTGAGATGGTTGAACTACCTAAAACCTGACATTAAGCGTGGTAACCTCACTCCGCAAGAACAACTTCTGATCCTTGAACTTCAGTCCAAGTGGGGTAACAGGTTATTATAGTTACATACTATTCCCCTCTTCATTTTAGACCCCAAAATTTAATTGATATTGATACTTCTGTTTTTCTGATACAATATTTATCTCTCTCTTTTTTTTTTCTGGGGTAATTTTGTTAGATGGTCAAAAATCGCCCAGCATCTACCGGGAAGAACAGACAATGAGATAAAGAACTATTGGAGAACAAGGGTTCAAAAACAGGCACGTCAACTGAATATTGACTCCAACAGCAAGAGATTTATAGAGGCGGTTCGGTGTTTTTGGATGCCTAGATTGATACAAAAGATGGAGCAAACTAATTCTTTTAGTTCAAGTGCTAGTTCCTCTCCTTTAAATTTGACAACAATAATCCCAAGTGCCCAAAACTGTGCAGTCCCTGATCATAATAATAATTCTCTGCCACCAACTTCCACAACATTAATTCCTGCTTTGTCGGATTCATTGCCAATTCCACTAAACAAGCCAATACCCAGCTCAAATCATTCCAATGGGTGTCTGAATTATTCCTTTTCAAGCCAAACTTTTCTCTCTGCAGATTCAGAAATTGAGCAATACACCCCAAAAACGAGCTTTTGCAATGGCTGTTTTGAAAAAACTGATCCCACTAGTGGTTTGGATGAGAGTAACTCTTCTGTTCATTATGAGGACAGCAACAGTTATGGATTCGAAGGTCTAAATCTGGACTCCATTTTGGAGTTTGAAGCTTTTGACGTTTCCGGGCTCAATTGCCAGGTGGCAGAAAGCGATTGGGCGATAGGTGACATGGGGGCAGATGCTTTATGGAACATGGGAGAAATGTGACATAGCTAAAAGAAAGCCTATAAAGCTACAATATGACCAAAATAGAGAGGCATCTAGCTAGGGGGGTCTTGCCATGACATATGGGAGGAACCCCACCAAACAGATAATGATCTCAGATATCAAAACAGTGATCCGGTGTATAAGGTTGATTTATAGGCTGCTACTACTATTACACTACATAAAAGTGTCATGTGTAAGCACATTTTGTTTTTGTCATAGTAGTATATTGTATTTGTATCTAGTGAGTGATTGTGCATTTAAAACTGTAACGCTTCAAAAATAATTAAGTGTTATTAGAATATAAAATGATGGATTAGTGTACCATAAAGACTATTTTAAATTTGATTTGATCATTTTGTGAAATTTTTAAATTAATGTTATTTTGATTCTTTTGATAATTTTTAATTACTCTTAATTATTTTTAATTTTTATTTTAAGTATTGAAAACAAAACAATTTGTCAAAAACCAAACACGTCCTATTTAAAAAACCTCGTGCTACACACACGGTGTTCCTTCACTAGTTTTGCCTCTCCTTTCTCTATTTATCTCACCCTCTCTCTCTCATTTTCACTCACTCTCTCTCTCCTCTCTCTTGGTCTCTCACACTCTTGGTTTCTCTCTCTCAATCTCTCTCAAAATTTTTGAAGTAAAAATCAATCCTAAGTTTCGGGTTAGTAGACTGGAAGCTCAGGAACCCGATTGGACAACCACAAATGCAATTCGAAGCTTGAATTCAATGTTAGTTTTGAAAATCCAAAACTTTTTTAATTTTTTAATTTTTCTTGTATTTTGAAATCTAAGCTTTTCTAAGCTTAGAAAACCGTCAATTTAGGGAAGATGAACTTAGAATAATTAGGATTTAAACTTTCTTTGATCAAAAACGGATTTAAATCAAGATTTTTTATTTTTCTCTATTTTTCTCTATTTTTGGATTTTTTTAAAAATTTTATTTAAAACTTGTTTTAAAGCATTAAAAAGTAATCTACCATTTTTTTTATCAATTATGATCATTACCCATGCCTGAGAATTGAGAAAGCATGTTAAAATTGAAGATTTGGGCTCGGGGAGGCCGAGACCTGCGCCTAAAAATTCTAAAATTTTTTCAGATCGGCAGGCCAAACTTTGTGTTCGGTAGGCCGGATTCATGTGTTTAGCAGGCCAGATTCATCCGACCGGTAGGCCAAACTTAGAAAAGTTCGGCCGATCAGACTTGGTTACCGGTAGGCCAAACCAGGGGACCGGCAGGCCGACCGGACTCGGTGAAATTTTATGATTTTTTATTCGTTTTCATCGTTTTGAACCTTGATTTAAATTTCAACTTTGTAAAATGATTTCATAAACCTAAATGGCACACTAGGACATCATGAGATAATTTAGTAATAGTTAGATACTAATAAACTAAATTATTATACATTTAAGGTTGTACGTGAATCTACGGAGCTAACGTATAGTGGACCGGGATTTCGATGTGGGACACCGACACGTGTATCGAGGTAGGACTTCTACCCCTTTTTCTTGGTAACTTGATTTTAAAATGATTTTGGCCTAAAAAGGATTTTATCAAATATTTTCAATAACTGATTGAGAGAGGACTTTTATTGAATGTTTTTACAAACAGTAGATTGAGGTGGTTTTCATAATAAACCTCATAATGAATGTAAATGATTATATTTGGTAAAAAGAGGTTTTAATGATCATAAAAAGATATATATATATATATATATACATATCATTATATTTAAGGGCATGACGCCATATCAGAGATCGGGTCGTGTAGTGCGCGACCTTGGAGGTAGGTCCTAAAACCCAACTGGGCCACTACGGTGGTGATTTACATATGGTTTGTCCAGGAAAAGAAAACGTTATTCTTCCTAATCGACCTATAAAATTGTTTCGGTAAGATAAGTCTTTATTAGATTCTTATTTACACATTTATTTAATTATTTAATTAATTATTTATTTATTTACTCATTCAAGTTCATTTTCTAATTGTTTACTTGATTAATGAAATTTCTTTTAAAATTAAATGTTTTAAATAAATAATCTTACTGAGCCTTTCGTTCACATTTTATTTTTTTAAAAATCTTTCCCCTAGGTGGATTTCAGCTTAGGTTTGAAGAGGAGTCCACGGACAGAACTCATAGGTAGTAGAAGGACTAAGTAGGTTATTTGTATTATATAAATTAAGGCATGTAATTTTCTAAGTCTTCCTTTTTATTTGGACTATAGTTGTAATAATATATTGTCAGTACTGTGTGTGTGCACAAAATGTGGGTTAGTGGGACCCATTCCTGTTCCTCCGTAGTTTTTGTCATCTTTTCCTTATTGTTTATTTTATTACTCTCACTTGTTTAAATAATATAACTGTTTGCCTCTAAAAATAGTTTTTAAAATTATCACATTTTTATAATTAATTCTTATTCCAAAATTCATATTTTAATTTAAATTTTGTTTAATTAACTCAATTAATCCGTCACGTCACCTCATGTACCCCGGGAAATGACAGAAATTGAATTCATATATTTGAAAATTTCTATATATATATATATATGGAGAAATGTGTTGTTTTAGTGTCTCTTTTTCTTTCTTTCTCTATCTATTCGGTAAAAATGTTGTTTTAAAATCCTTGGTGATCTATTGGCTACGTAACATTTTACCACTGCGAGGAGTGAACTTTCTTCAAGTAGATACAATTATTGGCAGCTTGAATCGAAATGAAAATGTGTAAATGATGGGAGTGGAAATGACGGCTTTTTTTTTTTTTTTTGGGCGGGGGGGGGTTGGTGGGGGAGGCGGGGGGGCGCGCGGGCGGAGTCACATCTTAGTTGTGGATACGCATAGAATTTATGTGCATGTTTTTTGTGAAAGGGAGATGGGGTCCGGAAGGGAGGGGGCCAGTTCAAAATGCTACTCTATGCTATCTACTACTAAATTGTCTAAGATATTTATCGCTTCCGAAAATTATCAAATGTGGTTCAATGAGAAATTTAAACATGCTTCTTTAAAATTACTCGTGAAATACACTAATTACAAGATACACACGCACATATATAGTGGAAAATGTGTGGAAGACCTGCTAGGGGTGCAGATTTCCAAAGTTGGATCATGTTATAGTGGACTCAAACTAAGCCAGAAAAATTAGTCACGAAACGTGGAGATATGACTAAACTCATGAAGTAGGACAAATTAAGAGAGGGTGGAATACAATTTTAGGGGGACTTAACACAAGTGCTACAAAAATTCATATACAAAATTAGAGGGAAAAAAATCTTACTCTTGTCTATAGGTATCTTCGACTCTAACTTAAATAATATATCAGAGGTCATTGCAAAAAAATATATATATATCACAAGGGATATTGACACTCAAAATGGTTGAAATTTAATCTTGAACGGCACCAATTGTACTTCCATAAACCAAACGTTAATTATTTCATGTTTTAAGCATGTGCAATGTATATGATAGGTAAGTAATTATTTCAACCACAGCGCACGCATTTCACTAACGAACAAAAATGAAAATAATAATAAATGTAAATCCCTGAAATTTCAGATCCCATACATGTGAAGAAAAATCCCAATCTAATTTCCTCTTCATGTATTATTTTTCGGCGGATAACAATAGGCCCACATCTGCCAACAAGCAGTAACATAGTAGAAACCAGTTCCTCACGCATTCTCATTCGCCAATTAGCAAAAAGAAAAAAGAAGAAAAACAATTTTTTCTATAATTATCAGAGATTTCTAATTGTAGTCTGTAAGTTGGCTGGATCCTTGTCCACGACTTTGATAAAATAATATTGCTAACGTCTGATGAAATAATTATCAGAGAAAAACATTACTTGTACTTTGAATTAGTGAACGAAAGGCATGAGATTCGCCTGCTTAAAGATCCTCTTTTGCACGAAAAAACCCTAGCCGCTAATGCTCTCAGCCACCTTTGAAAAGCTTAAAGCCATTTGGTTCGTAGGTATGAACAATTTTCTACAGTAATTTCTTTAACAAAAATTTAAATTATCATTTAAACTTTTTGTTCAAACCTATGAACCAAAAGGGTACTCAAACATGTAAAACGCTAGCAAGATAATTTGCCCACTATACTGTGATAACGTTTTTTTTTTTTTTACTCTTTTGCCCTTTTACTACCTGGCTATCATGTTTGCATGCTCTTAAAACGTTAAAAAAAGAAATAGACAAAAGTACTATTATAGTTACAAACATAACTCGGGTCACGTGTGTCAAATTTATGCAATTTGGAGTGTTAGGGATTAAACATGGAACAATGCTAGCTAATTTCTGGCTCGGGGCTAAAACGGGTGCCATTTTTTAATTATATTGGAGAACTTTCTTCCTAAGATAACTTTCAGGTGCTTGAAGTCTTAAAAAAACATATTGATCAAACTGGATGCTTTAGAGATCAATGAGTTTTATTATATTATAAGTTAAACGTGTTAGAAGTTGAATTTGTCTCATATTGTCAAGTTATGTTTACGTGTGGATTGGATACCCTTTCCTCTTGAGCTAGTTTTTGGTATAAATTTCTTCTAAACTCAATTATATCATGGTATCAGGTCAGACTTTGCACATGTACATTTACATGAAATGCTACGAATGTGGGAGCTGGGTGTTCACCAAGTTAATACTGGGCTGTTATTAAGCTCATTTATCATTTGTACGCTTAGAAGTACATCATGAATGCAAACTCAAATATAGTTGTCTCTCTTAGACTAGGTACAACTCAGTGCATGTTGTACGTTGTGGCTTAATTAGCGGAAGTTCATGTATGAGTTCATTATAAGCGAGCAAGAAAGTTGTCACTACAAGAAAAACTACATGTAACGACATATTATTTACGACATGTAGTTTTTGAATGTCGTTGAAAAGTACATACAACGACATCTCTAACAAAGATGTCATTAACAACATTTGAAACAATAATTAACATTTATATAGATGTCGTATTAAAGGTCTCCTTTTAACGACAATAGTTTAGTGTCGTTAAATTATTTAACGACAAGTAGGAGATGTCGTCAAAGCCTTGGAGATTCTACGACACCTCTTATAGATGACATTAGTCAAGATGTCATCTATAAGGGATGTCGTGGAATCTCCAAGGCTTTGACGACATCTCCTACTTGTCGTTAAATAATTTAACAACACTAAACTATTTTCGTTAAAAGGAGACCTTTATACGGCATCTATATAGATGTCGTTAATTATTGTTTTAAATGTTATTAACGATATTTTTGTTGAAGATGTCGTTGTATGTACTTTTCAACGACATTTAAAAACTACATGTCGTAAATAATATGTCGTTAAATATAGTTTTTCTTGTAGTGTGTAGGCATGCAATAGTACTAGTGAATTTCAAAAAATAAATAAATAAATAAATAGCAGAATTTGCACTTGGGTGACATAGATGCATCCAAAGCAGTGAATCTTGCTAGTTTGAAAATGTCAATGCCAACTGACAAGACAATTGACCATGACTAAAAAAAAAAGATACCTGATTTTAAGTAGAAATATTGGTCTCTGGCTAAACTCAATGGATCAGAAAATGGACAAAGGAGATGATAGAACACAATGTTTCTTTATATGATGCACAAAAATGATGGGATAGCAAGATCTCACAAAATGTTAACTTATGAAAGAGCGTGACATGAAATTCCCTATATTGTTCTCTTTTTCTCTCTTCAGAGGACATATAGTTGGGGCACCATAGGGCATCAATCCCACAATTAGCTAAAAATGCCTACAAAGTACCTTATTATAGCTTAGATAGATAGATAGCTAGGGGCATGACCATATAATTACGCCACTTGTATATATATATATATATATATGCATAGGAAAAGCTCTAATACTCCAAACTTGAAGTCATTCAGAATCATTATCATGAACCATTACATGAACTAAGAACTAACTAACTAACTAAGCTTTGCCATACAGTTGTCTTCTACTTTGCATGATGATGGAAATATTAAGGACAAAATGCCATGTGTAAAAAGAGAACGAGACCAGTGCAATAGCCAAGGCCACTCAATTCTGCACAAGAGCATTTTATTCATCCAACTAGCCACTTGGATTCCCTTTAGTACAAAAATGAAAATTTTCAAAAGAGAAATGAGAGAACCTCGAGAAAGGAAACCTGATCTATTAAATTTTGCTTTAGAATTTAGCTATATCTAGCATTTTCTACTTTAGATTCCTTGGTTCTCTCAAGTGAAAATGAGAGGAAATGCTCATCTCTCTTATACCCTCCTTCTTTGCACTTTATTTTGTGTATAGCTATAACTATTGATGTGGACATTGTGTTTCCGTATCAAAGAATAATATGACGAAGCTAGAATATGATCCGGAGAAAACAAAATTATTTGTATAATTTTGTTTTATGAAAAAATTATTTGTATAGTTGGAACATGGTAATTTGAATTCATAAATTCCATTCTTCTTCTTTTTAACCTTTTCTTCATTGATTTGGAGGATGTTTTTGTGAAAATCCAAAAAAACATGACTCCCTTAGTTTTAGTTAAATCTCACGTTTAACCCTGTGATTTTGGTAATTCAAAAAGTATCCACTATATTTTAAATTATATAAAAAATAGCCTCTATGTTTTCCAAAAGAGTAAAAGAATCCCTTTAACTAGTCAAAGTTTTTAAAATACCAAAAACAACCTCATTAATTACTATAAATATTTATTTAATCATTAATTATTTGAATTAAATATATATATATATATAAACTAAATAAATTTAAAAAACAGAAGAGTCAACAAGTTCAGAGTGTAGCACTTGTTCAGTCTGATAAGTCAATATTAGACCAGCCATGTGTAGATCACAATAACGGTGCAAGATCCTATATTGGGTAGAGCAATAAAACCTGTTGATTTTAAATTTTTAAATAGAATATAATCTATTTGATCGAAATTTTGTACTTTTCTTCACTAAATTTGAGTTTTCAATTGTTAATATTTAAGATAATCTTTAATCATTGATCATTAAGAGCGTTTTATGCCATTTTAGCTATTTAACCGGTTAAAGAGTTATATTTTACTTTTTTTGAAAAATTTGTAAGATATTTTAGAATTGTTCAAAAATATGAGGTATATACTTTTTAGATTATTAAAGACACAAGTCCAAGTGTGAGATTACCTAATTAAAACTCGAAGGTGCTTTTTGGTTTTTTTCGGATGCTTCTTCACCACATGACCAGTAGGAGCCTAGAAGGTACAAAATATTTGAAAAAAAAAAAAAAAAGAAAAATAGTAATCAGGCGCTTTCCTTTGGTATTGTACAAAGGTTTTTTTTTTTATTGTTTGAAAACATTGTATACATTTTAAGTTTTACATGACAAGTTTTTTGTTTGGTAAAACCGTTACAAGTTATTATGCCTGTGAGAATGTAGCTAAAAACAAATTCAAATCCCGTTTAATTCATGAATATTGTTTAATCTGTCGTAATTTTTAGCAGAAGGAATAGCCTAGTCAGATCAGATCGTTATCCTTGAAAAGAAAAGTCACACCTCAGCGTCCATCGTGTGAAACCGAGAAAAGAAAGTAAACATTTATGTCAATGAACTATGATAGATTGAAAGAATATTGCGACTATAATAAGGCGTTCAAATCTTTCACTCAAATCAATCTTTCACTCAAATCAGCCTTTCTCTTTCACGAGTAAACGTGAAGGGACTAAACTCTCACTCCTGCAGTCCGACGGCCTTTTTACTTTTCGTAGCCGGCAAGATCAGTTCTTCGACGTCCTTTCTTTCTTCACGTCCATATGTATTTTCCAGCATATCTTTTCCCCCTTCACACTTTAATAATTTAAGAAAATTTTTCTAGTGGCAACTGAAAAAAATAACCAACTTATAGGACTTTGTTTTTCAACTATTAAATTTATGTTGACTAAATCTAACAATGAGAAACGTAAGATGTCAGGTTCTGTCCATACTAGAGAAAAATCCTTAATCTAATACACAGTAAAAAAAAAGATAATTTTGTCCGAGATTATTAAATTTTATCTTTTTCGATAACTTGATTTTTTCAAATCTTGTCAAAATCATGTAAAATTAAGAACACAATAAAATTTTATAAAATCTGATTAAGATTTATAGGCCGTTTGATATGTAGGTTTAAAATCGTTTAAGGCAGTTTAAAATATAGATACAGTTCAAACTGGCGTATAGTGAAGTAATAATTAAGGCCAGTTTAAATTATAAAGGTAGTTTTAAAAGGGCAAAAATCTCCCAAAATCCAAACTTTGTCCCCCTCCCCTTTCATGTCTCATGGTTTGAACCATTTTTATAATAAAACCAATTCTCATTCTCGTTTTTCTTTCATAAACTATAGTTTTCTAATACTAGTTTTTATTTTAAAATTGATGTAATGTTTTATTCTCATTTTAGCATTTACATTGCAAACGCTAGTTCAAAACCACCATTTAAATAACGCAGTTTAAAACTCACAATTTAAACCATAAAATTTCAAACCATACCATTCCAAACCTATGCACTAAATGAATTCTTAATAATTCACAACTGTGACCCAAAGTGTATACTCATAATCAGCCAGAATCATTCGTTGTTTCTTCTTTTAGTCCATACATCTTTTTTTTTTTTTTCCTTTTTGCAACCCAACTTTGCCTGGTCTCCACAATTTAAAAATCCATATGTTGAAAAAAATTTCTGAGGAAATAGTAAAAGAATAAGGGTTGATTTCACTTTTAGACCTTGAATTATGTAACTTGTCCTATTTTTCTCCCCTGAATTTTAAAAAGAAATAATCACACCTCTAAACTATTTCAGTTGTCCCATTTTGTCCCTCTCGTTACTAAATTTGTTAAATATTGACGAAATTGAGTTAATAATTCATTTTCAACCTCTAAACTATGCAACTTATCTTGTTTTGTCCCCAAAACTTTAAACTATGATAAATCACTCTTCTAAACCATGAAACTTGTCTTATTTCGCCTTTTTTGTCATTAGATCTATTAAATATTGGCAGATTAAACTACATATATATATAGACTTTATCAAATAATTATAAATCGATAGTCGAAATTAAATCTTTTATAATAGAATTTAAAGCATTTCAAACATGCAATTCGATAAATGTACATTTTTGTTGGCTTACAATTAATAAGAGTTAGGCATAAAAATTTCATAAGAATTTTGAAGTCTTTCTAGTGATTATTAAGTCTAATTAAGTGAAGTATTTATTATTATGTCTAAATGTAGTTTATTAGTCTCTATATGTCGTTTTTATTACTTTGTAGATGTACCCATATATCTAATTTTTTTATCCTTATTTGTTTATATTTTTCTTTTCATTTTAATTCACTATAACAATGTGCCAACCATAATTCTCTTGAGGTGAAGAGGGCCAAAAAAGGATGGGTTGTGAGGTCCCACATCGCCTAGGAATGGACATAGGTAGTGGTTTATAAGTAATATGACACCACCCCCCAATAGCACAAGGCCTTTTGGGGTGACGCCCAAGAGCAAAACTCTGCGGGCTTAAGCCCATAGCGGACAATATTATACCAAGCAAATGTGCAGATCATTATAGATGGTATCAGAGACAGGTTCCCAGCCAGAAGTGTGGCCAATAAGGACGTTGGCAATCATAATTCCCTTTAGGTGAATAGGCTCAAGAAAGGGTAGGTTGTACAGTCTCACATCGTCTAGGAATATACATAGGTACTGGTTCATTAGTAATGACACCACCTCCTAATGTTATAAGATTTTTTGGGGTAAAACCCAAGAGCAAAACCGTGGGCCCAAAGTAAACAATATCATATGAAGCGGAGGTGCAGGTCGTTACAAATGGAAATGATCGAAAATTTACAAAACGTAGCCCGCGCAAGGCAAGCTCAATGAACCTAGCATTTAGGTCACCCACGTCGTGAGTGCACACATTAGGCCCCTAACCCACTACGTGATTTGCACCCCTGCGCGCGAGAAAGCCTCTTAGGTACAACATCTTCAATCTGTAATGACCCGCACATCCGCTTGGCATAATATTTCCTGCTTTGGGCCTAAGCTCTCATGGTTTTGCTCTTGGACCTCACCCCAAATGACCTCATACCATTAGGAGGTGGTGTCATTACTTATAAACCACTACCTATGTCCATTCCTAGGTGATGTAAGACTGTAAAACCTATCCTTTCTTGGCCCTTTTAGCCTTAAGGGAATTATGGTTGTCACAAATAGAAACATAATATGATGGAGAAAATTTGATAAAACTTCTTGAGGAAAAAAATAGTAAAACTTTTATTAAAAAAAATAAGAAGAGAAAATAGTAAAACTTATACAACATAGAAACAAAATTTAGGGACTTTGTCTTCAAATTATATGTTAAAATTTTGTATAAAGCCAACAAATCAAAATGATCATTTGTCTCAATTCATTAATATTAACAGATTTGTTAACAAAAAATCAAAATGGGACAAGTTTTATAATTCAAAGATGTAATTTGTTGTGTTTTAAAGTTTAAGGATCAAAATAAGACAAATTTTATAGTTCAAGGACAAAAAAGGAAATTAATCTAAAGAATTTTATAATAGGATCTGAAAAAAAAAAAAAAAGGACATGTAGAAGTGAGTACTATAACTGGTCTTATTTGATCAGATTTCATAAAACATACACTTGTCCCTCCAATATGATTTTTTCCCTATAATGAAGTAATATTAAAAAGAGATTTATTTCTCTGATATGATTATTTTCCTATAATTAATTAACATTAAAAGAGTCTACTGCTCGCCGGTATGCAATTAACTGTCCGAAGAAGTAAGCCCCTTTCCCCATTTTTATACTAAAAATTGGCGAAAATAAAGGAGTGGCTTACGAAGAGTAGGTCCAACGAAGTGAAAGGCACTACTAAAATCACGCTTGAAATAATAATTCGTCATGTGGAAAACCAGCGTCTGGCACGCTTTGCTCTTTCTCTCTCTTCTCTTTTCCATTATATACTACACTAGTTTTAAGCCACGACGCACCGTGGGACCGGAGCAATTAAAGTTTTTAATTATTTTATTATCATATTTTAGTTTATTTAGTAATAAAAGTTTCAGTTGGTTGTCAAGACACAATTAATTCTAAAATAATGTTTAGTTGAGGGCTGTATGGAAAAAAAATAGGGACATATTTTTTAAGAAAAATTACCCTTATAAGAACAATAGAAGATAAATATATCCAGAGAAAAAGTAATTGTTGTAAAGATTGTATAAGAAAATTATTTCAAAAGAGATGTTTGAGGAAAAATTGTTTTAATTAGGAAAATTTATATCTATATGGATCATTTAATTAGGAAAATTAGATTAACATGATGTATGCATGCAAGAAATAGTAGTTGAAAGGATTGTATAAAAAAATATATAAACAAGGACACATTTGACAAAATTAATTCAACGTAAGCAAATTAGAAGTAAGGCACTTATCAGGATGTGATTTGGGACGTTTGTGTAATGTTTGAATAGGAATATATTTGAGAGAATTTATTTTTGTGGGGTAATCATATTAGAAATTTATAAGAGACATATTGAAAAGTAGATTGGAAATATATTTGAAAAAAGACGTCTTTGAAAAATATATTAATGGAGAGGGCCACTTGAAAAGAAAATGTTTAAATAAAGACATATTCAAGGAAAATCATTTCAACGCGGACAGATTAGATAAAGAGTATTTATTTATTAAAAGAGACATATTTGATAGGGTTATTTGAAATAAAGTTTAGACAGAGACATATTTGTAAAAATTAATTTTAATCAACCAATTAAAAAGAAATTTTTAGAGAACATTACCAATATATCAAAAAGTAGACTGAAAAAAATATTTAAGTACAAACACACACACACATATGTGTGTGTGTGTATATATATAAGGAAAAAACAATAATTAAAAAAACTTACCTATAAATATGATAAAATTTAATGAATGAAAAGTTAAAAAAATAAAAAATAAAAAAAAGGAGGGGAAAGGATATAGGGGAGCCATGTCGATTAAGAAGTAAAGGGAAGCCCATTATTATTACATAGTAAAAAGAAAAGAATACGAAAGAAAGAGCACCTTCGACTAAAACGGGAAGTTTTACACTTGAGGCCAAGACTGTCGTATACAAAAGAATAAAAAGAAAAGAAGCTACACTGTTAAGGATTGACACTTATACTAACTTGTTTAACAAAGTTGATTCTAACCAACTTTTTAGTTAAAAACAATATAAAGCTATCACATGCTATGGTAAAAAAAAAGTTGCTATAGTGTAAAGCTTTTACATGTTACAATATTTACAATTTTAGCTAATGACTCTAACCATGATGCCAAACACATAATATTTACAACTTTTTAGTTAAAAACAATATAAAGCTATCACATGCTATGGTAAAAAAAAAGTTGCTATAGTGTAAAGCTTTTACATGTTACAATATTTACAATTTTAGCTAATGACTCTAACCACCATGCCAAACACATAATATATTATGTCCCTTTTTCACATTTAAGCCAAGATTATCATATACAAAATTTTGACCTGCATTTATTTTTCAATTTTTATACATATGTATATATATGTTCAAGCTGTAGTAATGTATTGGCATGTAATGTGCTTTTCAAGTTTGCCATACGAAAGGAAGGATTAATTCACTTTTGGCCTTAAAGTTATGATCCTTATCCTATTTTAGTCCCGAACTTGATCAAACAGTTATAGATTACACCCTAAATTGGAATTGTTGTTCCATGTTTTGACCTTCACTCGTAAAGGTCGCCAAAAGCTCAACAACCTTGTGGAATGTCTCACAACTTGCTTATGAAGAGTAAGATAAATTTAGATAAATTAACCCTCGCATGGTTCACCATCACATCATAAGTAGAGTACTCATATATAGTTATCTATATATTGTTAGTTCAAAAATGACTGCTCATGAGTAAGGATGCATTGGGTTTTTAACCTTTTGTAAAAATTTTACAATTGGAAAATTCTCAATAATCACAATAATTCAAATAACTCAAATAACAACAATAGTATTAGATACTAAGTCGAGCAATCCCAAATAATATATGGTAAATCAAAATATACTTAAAAATCTTATAGACACTAATGTATACAAAAATATGATTTATCAAAAATTAGGAGTTATGGAATAGACAGTGCACAGGTTATTTATAATAATTCAATAATGTACCTGCATCTATTTATTCATTTTTTAAAGGGAATACCTACATTTGTTGTCACCAAGCAAACTACGACTTGCTTTAGCACGATCTCTCCAAGTACAAATAATGACTTTTCTACCAAGGCGTACCACACTTTCTACAATCTCAAATTTTAATTTAGGATGCTGGCTCTAGGAGATATATATACACAACAAAAGATTATCTCAAAGTATGGCTCGAATGAGTCTGCAATCAATATAAAATAGATGTTAGTTTGGCTTGGAAAGAGTATGAGAGAGTACACACCAAGTTTAGAGCATTTATTATTCACCCTTAGCAATTTTAGATGACAAAACCCTGTCATATAGGCAAAAACAAGATTGACTAGTTGGTTATGTCTGGTAGAGGAGTGGTCAGAAACCTACTAGTTGACTTAAGTTCGTCCAGTTTTTGACACTCTAAATTTTATTTTTCAAACAAGTTGGTTTTAATTATTTTTAAGACCAAATTTTGTGTCTGTGTGCATGCATGTGTGCACGTGTATTGAGCCAAGTTTAAAATTAAATTTTATCAAGTTCTCTAAATATCAATATAAGACTGGGATTTGTTTTAATTTGTGTAGAAATGTTTTGTAGTTTTCAATCTTCAAGCTCCAAATGTAGTATCTTGAAATCCATCTTCAAGCTTTTTAAATCCAAGAGTTTTCTTGAGGTTCTATAAATTCGTTTAGAGGATTCAATTAAACACTAAACACCCAAGAAAATTGATTAGATTCTCAATCAATAGTTTGTTATCATTTAAACAATATTGGTTTAATTCATTGAAACCTTGGACCAACATATAAAAGCCCCTACCCATTCTTAGTCCACCAATACATATGTATCTAGATTCTAAATTTCTTTTACACACATAGAAAATTTAGTTTTAAATATGTTAAAATCAAGCAAAAAGGGACTCCTTTAGACAAATTAATTTTTTGAATATTAATATTGAAAATGTGTTTAAAAATCTGTTTCTATGTAAGAGTATTCTATCCTTTATACATCCGAATGTTTGCAGCTATTCATTTTTATAGGATACATTCTATAAAAACTGTAATAAACAAAAGAATTTTCAATTAAATAATACTTAAAATCTTAAAAGTTCAGAACACATATTTTTGGTGTTAAGGGTGAGCTCGGTGCCACCGCTGAGGAGCCAAACTCCACTTAGTCGGCCAAACAGCTCGGCAAAAGGTACGTGGAGCTTATGACTGACCCCAATGACACTGGATGTCATGTCCAAGGTGCTTGTCATCCCTCGGGCCGCACCTTATCAGGCTGTCTCCTCGGACTGAGTACCAGCTCAGGTCGGACTATTCTCACTCTAAAGTGGACTGCTACTCGCCATCACTGGCTAACAAATGGCAAATAAGTCACCGTCAGATGGGAGCCAATCTATCAACAGAGGGACATGACACTTGTCACTTGCCACCTGACATGCCATGATGTGACATTCAGGTTGTGGGCAAAACCCACTTAAGACCCGGTCTAAATTGTAGCCTATAAATAGGACGCATTTATTGCATTCTAGCAAGTAAGCTCTTTCCCGCCTAACGAGTTTCCGACCTCTGCCGAGCAACCCCTACCTTGAGCATCGAAGAGCCCTTTTCTATTAACTAACCATTTCTTGCCTCCAAAGCATTCTTCCTCTTGTTGCAGGTTTAACCTAACTAGGCAGAGACGAACAGGAAAAAGCTGAACACTGTACGCTACCACACGTGGTGTTGATATGACGTTGGACCTCGGTAAGCATCAATATTTTGGCGCTAGAAGGAGGGCGCCTACGCCTTCACTTAAAGATACCAGCCACAATTCCAAATACCAAGATGGTAACTCAAGGAAACGCTCGAGATAATGCTGCCCAACAGGAGGGATCGGGAGACACACGAAACAGGCACCAAAACTCGATTAGGCCTAGAGGTGGCCCTTGCGCTACAAGGTCCCAATCCGAGGGACAAGGGAGCACAGCCAAGGCCGAACAAGAACATGACCCGGTCGTCCAAGACCTAATCTGGGAACTTACCAACGCAATCTGGATTCTCACACAGTAGCTCGCACAGCAAGCTCAACGCCAAGCTGCACTCAGCCTCCTACCTCTAGCCCCAGCTGACCAGGCTGAAAGTCGAGTAGAACAGGATGCTACCGATCTTAACGAAGCTGATTTCGAGCGCTCTAAAGGCTCCACTCATGGCATCTCAGCCAACAATATACTCGTCCAAGAAGGTCGACTTGGCCCACAGGGAGCACAAGTTCTATCACCACAAGGTTCCCGAGCATCTATATTTAACAGGCTTGGACACCGAGGAGAAGTGCACCAAGGTCGCTAACCTAGAATAGGTGACCGCGTGGAGGGTGGAGCACCCTATAGTGTTGAACTGTCCGAGGATACGAATAGTCGCCAATTTTGGGAGCTATAACGCCAAATCGATGAGATTCGCAACAATCTTTTTGGCTTGGATGACATAGGTGCCTTAGACCCTCCATTCCCCAAAGCAATAATGCGAGCCCCAATGCTGCCAAAATTTAAGGTTTTGCATATCAAAACCTATGACTGGACCACAGACGCAGACGAGCATGTTGAGTTGTTCCGAGGACGTATGCTCCTTCAGAATACAAGTGATGCATCAATGTGCAAGGCCTTCTCACTGACACTTACTGGACCAGCTCGGCAATGGTTTTGGTGACTCGAGCCAGCCTCTATCACCTTATTCCGGCAGCTTTCAGATGCCTTCTCGGTAGCCTTTTCCATGACGAAAACAAGGAGAAAGGAAATTACCTACCTATATGTCATGAAGCAAGGTGACAGCAACGTCCGAGACTACATCAATAGGTTTACCCGAGCAGCTCTTGAGGTCAAGCATGTCGAAGACGAGACCCTCAAGCACATTTTCATAGGGGGTCTCCGAAACAAGAAACTTACTTGGTCTTTGGCCTTCAAGCAGCTGAGCACGTTTTTGCAGATGCTCGGCTACGCTCAAAGGTACGCCAACGCAACGGAATATACGAAGAGTCGTAGAGAAGAGGTAGGCCCCAACTATACAAAGACAAACAAGAAGCAGAAAAAAGTGCCAGAGCAGTCTAATGCCAAGCAGAGTAAGAAGCAGAGGAAGGAAAATAAATTTGAGAAGCCGAAGATGCCGACTTGGAAGTTCCAAAGTTACACACCTCTAGTAGCATGCAATGATGAAGTGCTCGCCCAGGTGAGCGGAAGAAACTTGCTGGTACCACCGCTAAGCTCAAGGGCAGTAAGATAAAGCAGGATCAAATTAGGTATTACGAGTTCCACAAGGACGTAGGACATAATACCCGCGAGTGTATATAGCTAAAGGATCAAATTGAAAGGCTGGTCCGAGAGGGACACTTGAGGGAATTTGTAGAGCACGTTTTAACTCCAAGCTCTACCATTGGCAAGCTGATCAACCGGGAAGAGAAGCGCCTAACCGCCCACGAAACAACTGTGGGAACACCTCAGAACCCCGAATATCATTCACATGATTTTCGGAGGGCCTGTCATCGGGGACAAGCCGAGTGGGCAGCGGGCTTACATCCGAGAAGCTTAGCTGATCGAATGAGGCGAATTCATCAACATGTCCAAGCAAGTAAATAAAAGTTACCGCCAACAAGACACCCTAATCACATTTATCGAGGAAGAAGTGGATAAATTAATCCATCCACACAATGATGCCCTTGTATGCGAGCTGCACATCGGCAACAATATAGTGCGACGAATGCTGATTGACAATAGTAGCTCGACTGACATCCTATTCAAACAGGCCTTTGATAAGATGAAGATCAATAATGCTACCGTAGTCCTAGTCTAGACCCCGCTTTATGGCTTCACGGGAGAATGCGTCCGAGCAATAGGGAAGGTCGGACTGCCAGTGACCTTCGAAGAGGGTGCTGCTCGGGTTACGCGCGTCGTTGATTTTCTGGTCGACGATAAAACCTCGCTAGATAACATCATTATCGGCCACCCAACGCTGAACGCATTTAAGGCCATAGTCTCCACTTATCACCTAATGATGAAATTCCCCACAAAGGATGGGGTTAGAGTAATCTGTTTATTGCAAAGAGACTCCCGAGCTTCTTATGCCAACGTTGTTCGCACAGCAACAGCTCAACAATTAAACATCTCGGCTATTCACATGGTGGACGAAATAGATTTTCCTGCCGACCCGGTGCCCAAGATGCTACCCAATCTTGACCCCCGACTTCCTGAGGAAGTGGTAAGAGCCACCCCAGTCGAACATTTGGTGCCGTTCAGCCTAGACCCTACACATCCTGAGCATACTATACAACTCGGATCCCAGCTGCAACCTGAGATCCGGTCCGACCTCAAGGGGCTCCTTACCGAGTATCGGGATGTATTCGCGTGGTCTCATAAAGACATGCCAAGCATCGATCTAAACATAATCTGTCACCGGTTCAATGTTTGACCTGATCACAAATCGGTGATACAAAAGAGAAAGGCTTTCAACCCGGAGAGATATGTTGCTATCAATGAGGAGGTCCAAAAGCTCCTGAAAGCAGGATTTATCTTAGAAGTCAAGTATCCTGAGTGGTTAGCAAATGTTGTCCTTGTTAAGAAGGCAAACAGGAAGTGGCGAGTTTGTATCGACTACACCTACCTCAATAAAGCTTGCTTGAAGGACTGTTGTCCACTACCTCGGATAGACCAGCTCATCGACGCGACGGCCGGTCATGAGCTGCTTAGCTTTATGGACGCTTATTTTAGATACAACCAGATAAGAATGGCCGAGGAAGATCAAGTGAAGACAGCTTTTGTTACCGACCAAGGGCTCTACTGCTACGTGGTAATGCCCTTCAAGCTGAAAAATGCTAGAGCAACCTACCAACGGCTTGTCAATAAGATGTTTGCCCGACTAATTGACAAAACAATGAAAGTCTACGTGGATGACATGTTGGTAAAGTTAGTCCAAGCAAAGGACCACATGGTAGATCTCCGAGCAAGCTTTGACATTCTACAGGAATATGGGATGAAACTCAACCTGGTGAGATGTGCATTTGGGGTAAGCTCAAGAAAGTTCCTCGGATTTTGAGTCAACCAATGAGGAATAGAGGTTAACCCAGCTAAGGCCCAAACAGTTGTAAACATGCCTCACCTTAGACTATGAAGGAAGTGCAGCAACTCACCGGCATGATTACAACTCTCTCCAGATTTGTCACCCAGGCTACCGATAAGTGCTACCCATTTTTTAAGGCACTTAAGGTGAGATTTGAGTAGAGCAGGGAATGTGAATAAGCCTTCCAAAATCTGAAAGATATTTAGCTACACCCCCGCTCCTATCCAAACCTCTACCCGAAGAAATATTAACCGCCTATCTAGTCGTGTCAGAGAAGGCCGTAAGCTCGGTCCTCATTTGAGAAGAAGATAGAGTGCAAAAGCCGGTATACTATACAAGCCATGCATTCTAAGGTGCTGGGGAGCAGTACCCACCACTTGAAAAATTGGCATTTGCGTTGGTCACTTCTGCTTAGAAGCTACGGCCCTACTTTCAAGGCCACACTATACGGGTCCCAACCAAGTTCCCACTCTGCCATGTCCTTCAAAGTTCGGAGATATCAGGAAGGATGGCCAAATGGTCAGTCGAGCTCGGCCAATACAATGTCTACTTTGTACCAAGGATGGCCATTAAAGCTCAAGCCCTCGCGAATTTCATCGTTGAGTTCACTGACGCCGAGCAAGGCACACCTTTGGCTGAGAAGGCACCAATGGAAATACAAAATGCCCCCAACTGTAGTGAGGATGGCGCCATGTCCGGACCAGAATGGAAGCTTTTTGTTGATGGATCTTCATGCATGGAAGGTTCAGGCGCTGGGCTAGTGCTAACAAGCCCGGACGGTTACAAAATAATTTATACACTCCGACTTGACTTTAAGGCCTCAAACAACGAGGTGGAATATGAAGCACTTTTGGCCGGACTTTAAATTACCAGAGATCTTGGGGTAGATCACATTGTCATCCATAGTGACTCAATGCTAGTCATCCAACAGGTCACTAGAGTATTTCAAGCCCGAACAGAGTCAATGGCCGCATATTTACAAGAGGTCAAGATGCTACTCGGGCAGTTTAAGTCTTACTCGTTCAAGCAGATCCCCAGATCAGGAAACTCAAAAGCAGATGCACTCGCTCGGCTCACATCAGGTCTAGGCGATAATGACCTCACTTCGGTCCCCATTGAGAGGTTACCTAGGTCGAGCATAAACAAAGGTGTAGCGAGTGTGATAGAAGAGCCTGTGACTATTTGGATAGACCCAATCATCCGGTACTTGACCACAGTCGAATTGTCCCACGACCGAGAAGAGGCATGTCAGATCCGCAATAGCTCGGCCCAATATTCAATGATCGATGGAAATTTATATCGATGAAGTTACACCACTCCATGCTTGAAGTGCGTAGGGCCCAAAGAAGCCAAGTATCTAATGAAGGAGATCCACGAAGGCCTATGTGGAAACCATTCTAGGAGGCGATCGTTGGCCCAAAAATGTCTCTGGCAGGGTTACTACTGGCCGACAATGGAGCAGGATTGCAAAGATTATGCGCAGAAATGCCTCAAATGCCAGCAGTTCGCCAGAGTGCTCGGACATCACGCCAAGCCACTCACCTCAATTACATCAGCGTGGCCATTTGCCAAGTAGGCCATTGATCTGATCGAACCCCTTCCTCAAGTTTGATCCCAATTCAAGTACTACATTGTGGCCATTGACTACCTCACCAAATGGTTCGAGGTAGAGCCATGCACTAATACGACTGAGGCAAAATGTACCAACTTTGTGTGGAAAAACATCATTTGTCAGTTTAGAATCCCGCACACCATCATCACCGACAATGTGAAACAGTTCAAGTCCTCAAGTCTCCTCCGCTTGTGTGAGCAGCTTGACATCAGGAAAGTCTTCTTCTCTCCGAGCTACCCACAGAGTAACAAGCAGGTAGAAGCAGTCAAAAAAATAATCAAGGATAACTTGAAGAAGAAGCTTGAAGGCCTCAAGGGAGCATGGATTGATGAGCTCCTAAAAGTAGTCTAGGCTTACCAAACAACTGCCCAGATAGCTACCGGGGAGACTCTATTCGCACTGGTATATAGAGTAGAGGCAATCATCTTGGCGGAGGTTGGATGCCCATTTTTAGGATTGAGCATTATGACAAGATTTGAAATGCCAAGATCATGATGACTGAACTTGACTTGCTCGAGGAAAAGAGGAACCGGGCTGTAATCTATAATGCAGCTCGAAATCAAGTCGTGGCTTGGTATTACAACAAGCGAGTCCAACCAAGAAGCTTTAAATTCAGAGATTTGGTGCTCAAAAGGTCACGGTTCCTTAGCCCGAGGTGGGGTCCTTTGATCCAAAATGGGACAGGCCATACAAGGTCGTTGGAATAGTTAGGCTAGGCACTTACCAATTGTTTGATATGGAGGGCAACTTGCTCGGTCATCCATGGAATGCTGAGCTTCTTAAGATATTCTTTTGTGAATCTCAACCAAAAATACTTTTTGACCTCTAGCTATATTCTTTTTGTAACTAGACCTATTGAATAGGACTGGAATATAAATACAAAACATCAATAAAATGTAAATTCCTACACTGTTCCATCGAGCAATACATGTTTAAGGAATAAAGTAAATCCTAAAGAGGGATAATGTAGCAAATCCTAAAGAAGAATAATGTAACTTGAGCCCGAAGGACCAGGCTACAACTCCCAAAAATGGAGAGCTGTCCTACTTAATCGGACTGGGGGGCTGATCGACGATCAGCCAACCATAAGTTTGTTGCTGTATAGACTACCCGCAAAGAGTCGCCCTAGCATAATAATTGCCCGACTACCATTAGACTTTTACAAGTTCTCATAAACTTAAACAAGTCTAAGGGGGCGATATGGTATAGGTTATCACACGCAGTTATGCTTTGCCCAATTGAGAAATAGGGGTTCCCTGCTCAGATTAACTTGGTAACTACCGAGGCACTTAACTCGGCAACAATAGGATTGAAAAAAAGGAGTTTGAAAAACTATAGTCTAGGAATGCTCTTTCTGGGGAGCATCCAACTTGGTTCGAATTTCCTAATCAACTCCAAAGTTGAGACACCTATGCTAACTTAGCGAAGCAAGGGTTAAACTGTGCTCCCGAGAAACTCTTCACCTTGAAAAATGGAAATACTTATCTGAGAACAATCGCACTTAGGAAATGTTAAAAATGAAACATATTAGAACCCAAGAAGCGATGAACTTGGAAAAGAAAAAAGAAAATTCATTAAAAGTAAGGGTAAGGAGGTACAATTAACCAAGCACCTCCCTAGCCCGGATACACAACACAAGAACAAAAAAGAAAGAGAAATTAAGCCTAGGTCCCATCCCCAGTAATGTCCTCGCCGCTGTTGACACCTTGCTAGTCCCCGTCATCATCACCGTCCACTTCAACGACCTCTTCCTCTGTCTGCTACTAAGCTATATACTGCTCGGGCTCAACTATAGCTGACCAGTCAAAGCCCGCAGCTTTTGGATGCTTCCAGATCAGATAGTCCTGGAGGCGGTCATACCAAGTAGTAGTAGTCGGTGTACTCCGGGGATGCTTTGAACTCCTCCACGGCTTGGGTGAGTCTGTCTAGGAGCTCCTCCAAGAAATGCCTATTTTCTGCCTGAGAGGCCTCCAGCTAGCCCTTGAGCAAAAATGCCTCGTCCTTGCCTAGTTCAATAGCCCTACTCGAATCCTTGGCCTGGTCGACTTCCTCCTTCGCCTTCCTCGACTCCTCCTCGGCCTGAGAAAGGGACACCTTGATTTGATTAAGCTCAATGATTTTCTCACCGAGCTCCTTCTCAACTCCCTTCCACTTGAGGAAGGTCTTCTTATGCCTCTCCTTTTCAAGGTTATATTCCTTCAACCCCGTAGCATAAGCTATGTGCACGAAGGCACTTGTTTGAGGAAAATAGGACTATCAGCGTGCGATTAAGAATAAAAAAGAAAGGATATTCAGGGTGGAGTAAGCACATACCTTGGCGGCTGAACGAAAGGCGACCTCAAATAGGCCCTTGAAATCCTCTCCTCGAAGGTTCACTAAGAAGTCCTCTTGAGGAAAAGCATCCCCGAGGTGCTCGAGGATGTGCCGACGGTAGTTTGCATGCCTCCTCAGAGTAGCTAATGAGGAAGGCTCCACAGTCGCAACATCAGCCAGAGGAGTCTTGCTCGACGAAGCCCTTGTCCACTTCGGCTAGGGTGGTTATTCTTGGACTGACGTGGGTTGTTGTTTGGGCCGCGGGGGAAGTTCCATCCTCAAAGTCCTTTTGTACTTCCTCCCGGTCACCACAGCTTTGCCCTTCTACTTTTGGAGGCTTTTGATAAGGGCACGCCTCTCCTCCGCAATGCTCTACCTTGAAGACAATTATGCAGTCAAAATCATCCCAAGTCAGAACCAGGTCGGCATGCTAAAAACAACTTGAAGCTGACCTCCAATCCGTAGTTAACGCGACAGGTATAGAAGCTGAACCACGTCCTCGAGGTCCTCGTCTGCTACGGGTGGCCTCGTATTGAAGGAACCACTCGACGAGTTCTTGAACCCAGACGATGGTGGCTCCCTCGTCGACCACCTGGATCGAGAAGTGCTTAGCCCCAGGACGTCTACGGTGCTCGGCTTGGTGACTGTCACCTACCCAGTTAACCAGGCAGGTTAGGTGTTTGAAGGGAGATTTATTCTGTTGGGTTTCCCAAACCAGCCGTAGAGAGAAAGGATCTCCTTGCTGAGTAGAAATGACTACTGCCTCCTCACCTTTGGTTTCTCGAACAGGTATTCGATTGCCCTAATAACGTGGCTCGGTACCCACGGTCTCTTACTCCAGACGTGCCCCTGCTTGAAGGTTCTCGGGACACGCTGGTCATGAGGGATGTCCTCATCGACTCGAGCTAAGTAGTTGCCCCTGACATAGAACCACTCGTATTTCTAGAGTTTGTCCAAGTCGGGGTTACCCAAGATAAAGTCCTTCCTAAATCCGGTGACGTAGTACCAGCCAGACTGCTAAGGAAGCTTCTTTATCTTATACACTTGTTTGAATGCCTCCCACGGCATCTCTACAGGCCAGTAATACCTCCATAAAATGTACATCCCGGTCAGCAACTTGTAACTATTCAGGTTAAGTTGTGCCGGGCACACATTGAGGTCGTTGAGTGCCCGACGAAGAAAAGGATGGAACGGCAGGTGTAGCCTAGCTTGGAAAAACTCCACATATAAAGTGATACACCTCTCCGATGAAGTCAAAGAAGAGTCATTTTCCTAAAGTGCAATAAGGATGACGTCATCCAGGATGTCGAACTCAGCACGCAAGTCCTCCAACCAAGATTCCATCATGGCGCTGATGTAGGCCGCTGTAGACGTCTACCCTAGCCGAGTGATTCGATAGGCCATCACTCCTTGAACTCGAGTGACTCTAACCCTCTCATCCTCTAGGGTCTCTCAACCAGCTCTGCATCCTCGGCTCCCTACTCCTCACCGAAAAGGTCGACGGTTACCCTACCCACTAACAGGACGGGGGCCCTAGAGTCTCGATTGGAGGTGCTTGGAACATCGACTGTAGCCTCCAGCTTGGCCCTTTCCTAGGCAGTAACTCCGGATGTGTCGATGGCAACTACCTTGATGTAAGGATCCTTGCCCCTACATAGCCTCAACGGGCACCCCCCATCCAGCAGGTTAAGGAACTCCTCTTCGAGGACGGTCTGGGAGTCGACCCTCAATATTTTGGCCAACCATTCAACTCTGTCTTGCTCTAGGGAAAGGCCTTCGATGTCAACCTCCACGTAACGTGAGTTGGCCTCAAGACTATTTTTCGACCAGAAAATATTAACGTTCTAGGAATCCAACAAGTTGCTCATTTTCTCGTACTCCTTGGGAAATTACCTATTTGGGATATGAAATCTTGGGAATGAAGAGTTCTCAGGTTACTGACTGTAGCTTGGAAGCTAAAACTCAGGAGTAAGAAAATATTACTTCGATTGCATATGAAAATGACAGAAAAAGGGGGCCTATTTATAGCCATTTTAGGCAAGAAACTCGAGTGCAGAAAATGAAGAAACACGATGATTACACCTATAAGGAGGCGCAGTCGCTCACGGAGTGACATGTGTCCCTAGGTTCCTTCACACGACCTTTCGTTTCACACTACCTCGGGATGCCTCTTTATCTTCTATCTTGAGCCAACCTCACCCACTCGGCATAGTCCAACCAACTGGACACCGACCAAGTGAACTGGGGGGCTATTGTTGAGGCTGAGCTCGGCGCCACCGCCAAGAAGCCAAACTTCAGGTGATCGGCCAAACAGCTCGGCAATAGGTATGTGGAGCATATGACTAACCCTGATGACACTAGATGTCATGTCCGAGGTGCTTCTTAAGGTCCCTCAGGCCGCACCACATCAGGCTGCCTCCTCGAACTGAATACCAGCTCGAGTCAGGCTATTCTCACTCTAAAGTGGACTATTACTCTCCATCACTACTAACAAATGGCAAACAACTTACCATCAGATGGGAGTCAATCTATCGGCGGAGGGACATGACACTTGTCACTTGCCACCTACATGCCATGATGTGACACTCGGGTTGTGAGCAAAACCCACTTAACACTCAGCCCAAATGATAGCCTATAAATAGGACCCATTTATTGCATTCTAGCAAGTAAGCTCCTTCCCACCTAATGAGTTCTCGACCTCTGCCGAACAACCCCTGCCTTGAGCATTAGAGAGC
>CAMOHE010025292.1:0-20899 GCA_946598075.1 Artocarpus hirsutus | reverse complement strand
TAAAAGGCTTACTAATACAAGGATAATAAAGAAAAATATTAAAAACGTATCACTAAAAGGAAAACAATAATAAGGAAAAAAGAAAATCTTTAGTTTGATTTGATACTTTCTTTATAGTGTTAGGATCATAAAATTAATTTTTATACTAAATGGGTTGCCATCCTTTTATCAGTAGATGAGAGATTTTTAAACACTAGTTAGTTGTCATGACAGTTTGTCAAACCACTTGCCTGTGATCAGGTGGGTCGGCATCAAAAAGTTTGGATAAAGTTTGAGAATCCCTTGAAATTATTCTCTCTTCATTTGTCAACATTATGTGTCGGTGTTACTGTAATATAAGTTAGAAATCTGTCTTTTTTTTGCTAAATACAAACCAGCTATCTGTGGTTACTTTGTTCTTTTCTCTTATGGTCTGCTGTTAACCTTTGAAACTGCTTACTAGATAAGGCATCTGATAAGGCATCTCCATCTTAAATTTATCTGCAAACATTGTCCTAATTGCAGATTGATTCATGTGACCTCTTTTTGTCCACTTAAAGCTGAATTGAATCCTGGAATTGCGCCTAACTTTATGGCTTGGAAAAATTTAGAACCATTTTTATTTAGAAAAAGAATATATATACACACGCACACACACACCCACACATACGTTGAATATTATATCTCTTGACTTCCTTAATTATGATATGTGTCCCCATAGAGACAGAGTGTTGAAGTTTATTTATATACCACTTTCTTTATATGCATTTTGACTTCAATTCAGTTTTTTACTCCCCAAAGAAAGGAACTTTTTCCAATGGCGGAAACACAATCATCATTGTGTTCATAAATTGAGGACATTTAAATGGGTGATTTCTTAGCTACTGTTTCAGAGAGGAGAGAGCGGTTAGAACCAAGAAAAATGAGTTTGGACTATAATTTATAGTTTGAATTTGTGTTTGGTATATTCATTAAAATATTGGTTTTAGTTAGTTTGAACCAAAAAATGAGTTTACACTATAATTTATAGTTCGAATTGAACAAACTGTTGAAACTACTCTTTGAAACATACGGTTAAATTGAAAAGCGATTAAGGGAAATTAAAACCTTTAATAATATTATTTTTCAAATGAGAACTATGAAAAAAGTTCTCCAATACTCGATAACACAAACAGCGGGAATAAAATAACATGTGCAGGTGTGCTTTTTCTTCTGGAAAGAAGTCCAAGAAAATTTATTGTCTTGGCATGAACACTAGACATAAGTAAACAAGTGTCCTAGTTCATTATATTAGTTCTTTATGACCAATCAGCCATTATGCGGGTATTATATTTATTTATTTGATTATAATATTGATTCTCTTTTCCTCAATCTCACAAATCGAATGGAAAATCAGCCTCATTATGAATGACCAAAAAAAAAAAGCATTATGCTCGTGATTCTTCATCTAATTAAATCTGTCATCTCTAATATTTAATTAAGGTTGAAGAAACCAGAGCTGAATCATTTGATTCGTTGTGCCACTTCCATATATATATATATATATATTCATAAGATGGTGTGGCAGTTTACATTACATATTCCATCTCTGTGCGTCCTTCCACTATGCTTTTTGATTATACTTTTTTGCTTAAACAAAAAGTAACAACTTGCAGACCAAATTTTTTATTATTTATTCTATTATTATAATGGTAACAAGTGTTGTTGTTGTAGGAAATTTTGGATTGATTTCGAGGGGGTTCAGTGTTGGTAGGCATGCCTCTAAAAGTTGCTTTTGACACTTAAAAATTACTTCTGCCAGAATAAACTTAAGTATTTCTTTAGTAAATTGGAGAAAGTTTAAGCTTTTCCTAGAAAAAAAAAAAAAAAAAAAAAAGAGATCAAATGTGGTGAGTAACTATCTTGGAAAATAAAAGATCTTTGATAATAGGAAAATATCTCGTGTGTTTTGTTAAAATATTGTATTCCACTTCGTGTTTTAAAGTGATTTCAGGTCCTGGCTGGTGGAGATTGTGAGGAGAACCAGGAGATGCTTTACATCAGATCACAAAGCTTAGGATGACAGAGCAGTGATATTTTGATCTATGTGAGGCTAACGCCGGCGGTTCAACAAACAAATTACTTCTACAGGATACCAACTCTAATCCCAACTTGCATACCAATTTTTTTCACTTTTCACTTTTCACTCTTTTAAAACTAACCTTTATTTTTATTTGGTCCTATTGCAAATAAAAGCAAAAAATTAAGGGGTTGATCACAATTCACAAGGCAGACTGAGAGCCAAACTCTTCCAAAAGCTTGTCATTTGTGCATCTGCCGTGCCCATAAGCCTCCTCTGAAGTGTTTGAGAACAAGTTCTGGTTCACCATATATGAGCCCTTAATCGAGCTTTGATTATAAGTAGTTATTGTTTAATGTAAACATTTCTCGGCGTAGGGCCCTTTGGTCACATTCAGAGATAACTGTTCTCGGCCATGCTTCCCACACTTTTTTGCAAAAAAAAAAAAAAAAAAAACATTAGAGCAATTCTAGAATACATTAACGGCGCTTAGCATCACATATTAATAGATCAGTGAGCCGCATAAAATGAGGTCTGTAAGTACAACCTATTTTTGTTAATTGTAGTGCTTAACACGTGGTGGCACCAAGCATCTTTCAGGAAACCTTATTCACCGATGTCATATTCACATTGGAATAAATAAATAAACAACTCCAGATGAAGCTGTTAATATACGGATACTTGTGGGCCTGTTTGCCAAGTTTAATATTCATATATTGTGATTGTGTATGTGATAATGATTGTCATATCAATGCAAAGTACTGAACGCATTTGGTGATCAGGAATAATTTGTTGTAAAAGGACAAAAGTAAAAAATGGAACAAAACTTTGAAAAGAGAAATACTTCTTTATTTGAATAAAGCAAGCAAAGTTAAGTAGTACACAAAGTTACAGCAAAACATCATTTATAATAGTGTGAAGACTACTCTACTTCTACTTTTAAGACACTACAAACCAAAAGCCTACCACTATGCCACAAAAATAGCAAAGAAAACAAATCCACTAAAACCATAAAAATAGCAAAGAAAACAAATCCACTAAAACCATGACTCCACTAACCAAGATTGACTGATTCAACATAACTAAAAATGAAAAAAAAATGTTGTAGAATCGGTATTAAAGCCAACATAACTTAGGTCAATGCCTATAACAAGCATGAGTGATTGGTATCTGTGGGTCCGAAATGGAACCATTTATGATATGCTTAACAACCCAATGATTTGCAGCTTCAGTGTAGTGTACACCGTCCCAGCTAATATACAAGGAAGGATCTTGACATGAACCTGCATAGATTTTGGTACCATTAACTTTTGCCTTGTTTCCACACCACACGTGAACTTTACCTTCATGATAGCCACAACAGATTTTTCCCTTGTCCAAAAACCCTGCAACAGACATAATTTTTTCAGCAACATTTTTGTTATAGTTACATGTTAAGATTCAGATACCTTAACAAACAAATAAGAATACACAAAATTTAGAGCGATTCATTCTCAATGTGAAAGCTACCTCCTCTTACAGCTGCTACAGAAAATTTATTATTATGGAAGAAGTTTAAAGAGAAAATTACATGCCTTGCCTCACAACTCCATGTTTTCTCTAACACTTTAATTAATCCTAAATTTGGAGTCTTCCTTTTATAATTAGAAACTAGGACGATCAATATTATACATGTGAAATTCACAAAGTATCCTTAATGAAGCTCAACATTATGTTCAACTTAGAATCATTTTCTCTTGTCAAATTTAGAGAATAAGAGCTGAAGAGATTATTTTGTTTGAATGGGGATTTTTTTTTTTTACCTTGGTTTTTTGCATTGATGATTAGTTTGTACTTTGCAGTGTACAAATCCACATATGTTAATGCAGCATGTGGGAGTTTTTCTCTTAGCTTGCTGACTTTATGCTTGAGCCGTCTGTTGAACCGTTTTGCCATGTGATTTTGAGCCTTGACACAACCATGGCGATCGAAATATCCATGTTTCTTTGAGCTATGGGCGTCCTCGCGCATGGCCACCGGCAAGCAACCAATGGGACCTGTGTTGTGTATCCAGAATGCCCTTGCCCCTTGTTTGTACAGATCCTATAAAATACCATTACTATCAGTAATTACATCCACAAGACATTTTAATGGGTTTAACACTCAATCAGCTGAGTTATTTAGTGGGAGAATAGTAAGATTGTTTGTTCTCCACAAATTTTTGGGCTCGAGTCAATCCCACCACAGTAAAGTGGTATATTAGTAACTTACTGGGGTTACCTAGGCACCATGACGTACCCTAATATAACCCATTTTCCATTAGCCCAAAAAACAGGATTTTTCCGTTAGTACACTATGAATTTACCAGTGTTTGCTAAAACGTTCAAATTTGACAAATGAGACCCTAAATTTAAAAATCCGTTACAATTCTATTCTAATTCAGGGTACGTTGGTACAGATTACTGAAAAAGGAAAGGAAAAAAAATATGAGCTAATAGTTTTACTTACTCGGACTGCTTTAGCAAACTGATTAATTATATCAGAGATTTCTGATCTGAACCGTTTATTACTCATTGTTCTGAACCCTACAGCAAGATCATTTTGGCCAATATCAAACATGTAAAGAGCCTTTGAGAAGTCCTCTGGTCTAGGAAGATCTCTTCCTTCTGATCCTTTCTTGTCTGCACATATCACAAACAAATTTTCCTTGAAGATGTGTCATGTCAATTTTGAACAACATGGTGATTTTGGGAGATGACAAGAGATCACCTTGTTTGTAAAGCCAGCTTGTGCGTTTCTTGAACTGGGTATACTGCAAAACTTGGATATCGAGTGGAAATGGGCTCACGCCTTTAAAAAATACAGATTCATTTTGACGCCTTATGGTTGATCCTCCTGTGGCAAAATTAGCACCATGCCTGAAATTGGCTCCAATTGAGTCCAAGTATGGGCTCAAATAAGGCAGTCCAAGGTGATTTGCTACATAATAAATGCAACAACTATTTAGTACTATATACACATTCTTTAGATTCTGATTATGTAAGTAAAAAATTTTTGCAGGAAAAAAGATTACCAATAAGATCAATCATGAGGCGACCATCACAACCCCTCCCAACCGGTCTGTGGAAGAAAGTTTCGCCGCATGGAGAAATCACAGGGTAAAATGCAGCTGATATGCCGCCAGTATCTGAATTCGAGTCGCCAAAGTTGTAAATTGCAGGGAAGTTGCAAGGAGAGTTGCCTGTCACTTCTTCGCCCACAATGCTCAAAACCCATGTAGCTAAAATGCTAAGAAAGAATAACCTTGTTTTAATCTTCATTTACTCTTCTAATTTCTAGATTACTTGCATAAGGGCATGTAGTTATACGCCCCGCATATACATGCTTCTCTCAGATATGCCAAAACAAAAATCAATGAAAAGATATGATCATGATAAACTAAAGATGAAAAAAAAAGAAAGAAAGGAAATGATTGAATTCTTTGATCGTTACTATTACACACGTGTTCTCCTTTTATCTGGCTGCACCTTCTTTGTCCTTTTCCTTCATTTTCTGTTGTAAACATCAAGACTTTTTTGCTGGACAAGGCATGCCCTTAAATTTCACATATTTCCTGCCCAAAGAAGGGAAAAAAAAAATCCAAGCTGCACTTGCATCGTGAATTGTGACCTTAAGTTGTCCACTTTGCAGATTGAATACATTGTGATGCCGCCCAACTTTGTGGTTCACTCAACCAAAAATCCCCCACCCCTATTTGTTTTAAACAACATCTAGAATTCTTTTAACTATGAGATGTCTCCAAAGAATAATTATTAATTTTGTGGTAAATGCATTAATCATAGCAATGATTTTCTAAGCATGTTTTGTACACGTCACTCCCTTCATATATTAATTATAATCATTTCATGACTTCATCCTCCTTTTTACTTCCCAAAAGAAAACATTTTGTAAGGGTTGAGAACATAATTATCTTTTGTTTAGGAGTAAATAACATTATTTACGTGGATATTTACTTAAAATATTTAAAAATGCACTATTTATCTTATTTTAAAAATATACAATTTGTCTCTTTCTTAAAAAAAAAGAGACCAAATTACTCGAATGAAATTGAATTTTAACACAATATTTAGGATATATTAAATGTCTTTAATGACGTAATAATTATTTTAATGATTTCACATATTATACTATATAATTACATAGTAATTATTCTAATGAATTATTTTAGAACACTTGTAAAATATTTACAAACTACAATCATATTTTAATTCAATAAACATAATTGAGTCATTTGTTTCATTTTTCATATTTCAATAAGAAATTGTATCTAAAACTAATTATAGTAAATAGCAAGTTTTAAAAATATTTGTAGTCTGTAGCAATTTAATGGTATAAATAATTTATTTATCTCCTTATTTTACAATATAAAGAATTCTTATTTACAGTATTTACACAATAAATAGATTTAATATGTGAATAATTTATTTACAATTTTGCTTGTAATACAAATAATTCTTTTCTTATTTACACATAAATAAATTATTTATATTATAAATGTATTATTTACTATAAATATTATTAAAACTTAATATTTACTTTAAAAATTTTCCAAAAATCAGTTATTTCTCTCATGCTCCCTATTTTAACTCAATAAACAGTCAAATGTTAATGGGCCTAATATACAGCACCATGGGTTTGCCAGGTAACGATCTCTGGGAACAAAGCCGACACAACGAGGGTGCGGCCCAAGGCCCGCCTTCTTAGTCACCCCAATGCTCTCTCTCTCGCGCCGTCTTTCTGCGGTGCGCATACAGAGACAGAGAGAGAGAGAGAGAGAGAGAGGGAGGGCGGGAGGGAGAGCTTGTAGAGAATCTCTGAAGCAGCTCCGGCACGCAGAATTCCATGGCGACGGCGGAAGAGAAGGCGGAGAAGAAGGAAGGGACGAACCTTCTTGGCTCTCCGACTTTCAAGGAGCTCGAAAATGGTCGCTTCAAGTGCATCGAGACCGGCCACGAAGTTCTTCCCAAGGACAAGGATTCCTATTCACTCAGCAAACGGTGTCGTTTAGGCCTCATTGACT
The DNA here is from genome assembly GCA_946598075.1 of Artocarpus hirsutus. Taxonomy (NCBI): domain Eukaryota; kingdom Viridiplantae; phylum Streptophyta; class Magnoliopsida; order Rosales; family Moraceae; genus Artocarpus; species Artocarpus hirsutus. The sequence goes on along the minus strand of CAMOHE010025292.1, from coordinate 13,802 downwards.
TCGCCCTCTCCCACAACAAACCCCCTCTTAACATGTTCAAGCCAGATCCTTCCTCTCGGTAGGTACTAACCTCAGTTTTGCAATTTTCCAAATCAATTCCGAAACTTTTTCACTTTTTTGATTTTGGGTTGATTTTGTGTTGAATATTGGGTTTGAGAAGGCTATCAAGTTATGAACTTTAATCCATTATTGCAGTTCGAAGCTGATATGCAAGTTAACTGGGGACACCATTAACAAGTCTGAGGAACATATCTGGAAACATATTAATGGAAAAAGGTTCCTCAACAAACTAGGTTTGTGGCTTTTATAAAAATTCTTTCATTTTGTTGCTCATTTGAATTACGTGTGTGATTTTTGTTGGAACATCATGATATTCATGTCCTTTTTTTTTTTTGGTTAAAAAAAAAAAAGAGGAGAAGGAAACACAAAAGCAAACACCAAATAGGATGGCAGAAGAAGGGGATGAGGAGATAGCCGAAAAGGTGAATAAGCGTGGTAAGTATGTTGTGAAGAAGAAGGAGAAGGAGAAGAAGAAGAAGCCAGTTGAAGAGATTATAGCTGAAGTGAGGCAGACTGCTAACGAGGAAAGTGATTCAGAAGAAGCTGACTTTTGGATGCCTCCACTGGGGGAGCGCTGGGACTTTGATGATGGAGGGGACCGATGGGGTTCTGATTCGGAGTCAGACCAGGAAAGTGATGAGGCTAATGGAACTGGTGAGACTCACATCCACTTTGAGCTGTGGCTATCAAAACTTTGTGTGCTTGTGTTTTGTTTTCAACTTTGTGATAAGAGATTGGCAGCTGAACTGTTAGAATTTATCTTGTCTCCTCAATTTTTGGAACATCTTAAAGCGTCTACTTTATGGCAATTCTTTAGAGTGATACTGTGATACCATTGGTTGAAGCTTATAGTGAGTTCCGATGGCGAGTTTAGATTTTGGCAACGGATTGTGCACTCTCTATTTCGCAGAGTAGACAGCGTGTGTGACGAAGGATGGCCTAATATATAATTTTTTAAGCTAATTTTATTACGGGTTTTAATTTCATATTCCTGCATCTAATGTTCAATAAGGTTAGCAAAGATCGTGCATGATTTTGGAATGCCATCTTGTCCGGATGAAATATAACAGTAAAGTAGGAAAATGCAACACTTTGATCTGCATAATTGAGGTTATACAGTTTTACTTCTGTTGCTTGTGGCAAAACGGGTTCAAAGTTCAACTTTTTTTCAAAGTTCCTTTTGAATGTTGCATCTTAAAGCGTGTCGTGTATCCTGCTGATGCATCTTATGGTAATTTTCTACTTCAGATGCTGCAGTTGAAAATGGCGGCGAGAAATCAGAAGAGCTTTCAACACGGTATGCTGCTTCTTCATTATGTTGTGTGTTGCATTACTAGTAGGCCTTCAGTATGGGTTTTGGTTTTACATTAGTCAATACAGTATATTCCACTTCGCTAGTCCGTTTACCCGTTCTTGTGATTCGCAGAACCAAAAGAATGTCCATCGAAATTGGACCAAGCAGCTTTGCCTCCAGAAAGAAGAAGATTAAAAAGAGTACCGCTTCTTGATCTGCCGTTGAGCTTGGCCTTGGTGTTTGGAATTTTCACCTAATACCGACTTCGGCGTCTATCGTGTGTAATATTACTGTGTTTGTCTGCCACGTTCAGTACTCGAAGGGGAAGAGAAAGTTTGGTACAATTTTGGCATAGGAACAGGAAGAAAATTTTCCTAATTTAGTGTTTTACCAGCTTAGGCGTCTCTTTGTTATGTAAACATCAGTTGTTAAAGTTTGTTGTTTCATATGAGAATGCATCAATTTCTAAAAGCTTGTTTCTAAGAATGAGGGTCTTCATAAATTTAAAGAAGTTGACTAAGAGTCCGTTTGTTCATAGATTTGAATAAAAAATTTGAATGAAGATTTAAATTTTTATAAAAAAATATACTGTAGCAAAATGATTCAAACCATGAACCAAACGAATCCTAAGGCCATTCAGCTCTTGAATATGATTGGCATACCATTTCATGCCTAGCTACCTGGCAATTTTTTTTACAGTAATTTCTATTTAAAATTATAAACCAAAATCATCAGTATGTTGTAACGTTTAATTGCACCCAAGGCAACACATGCGCACGCAAACGCGAAAGAAAGAAAGAGATAACTCGGTTTACAATTACATCAGTCACAGGCCACGAGGGTAACTATTATTTTTGCACCCCGTTAAGAAACCAAATCACCATCGGTTGAAATCATCACATCAATAATAACCTGAAGGTCCTGAACACTTAAATTGACAGGCTTTTGTCCATACGATAATTAAGTTTTGACAAAAAAACGGTCTTATCTATTATATCAGTCACAAACAATATAAAACTTTTATATACTATATTAAAAAATAATGTTACAATATAAAACGTTCACATATTATAGTATAAAAAATAAATAAATAAAATATAAAATAAAAAATTATTATAGTGTAAAGCTCGCACATGCTACAATTAAAACATTTCAATAACATGCCAAACATCCTATAATAACTATAAATTAGGCGTTGAAAGACGACTACAAGACTAGTCGAAAGTTTATCAAACAATTTCCAATTATTAATATACAAAATAATGCAGCCCATGGGTCCCCAAAAAATAAATATATGAAAGAAAAATCCCCAGTTACGTCATAACCTACATTATTTAATTGTTATTAATGTATACAGCAATATCTTGTAGTTGGCAGATACCGCAATCGTTTAGTCCTCTGAATCTGTCAATATGTTGTTTGTATCGTCCTCTTATACGGAGGAAGCTAACAAGATCAGATATCCTCCTCTAGGTAGATGGAGTCCTAAGAGCAGCAGATGCCTAGAAGACAAAAGAAACACGGGTATAATTACTCAATTACTACGCGTACAACTAAAAGTCACCCGTCCTAATACTACTCTTGCCCAAGCACACTTTAACTGCACAAGTTTGATGGGATGGGGTGCATTAGTGCCGGTATGATCGCAAAAGTAAAACTTTGACCAAATTTATTTCTAAAAGATTTACAAGCTTTTAAATTTTAGGATCACAGAAAAGACTTTGACTTGTGTGCAAGTATGAAATATCCCAAAACCGAAGAATTGGCTAATGTGGTATACCTGATAATCAAAGCAGATGTCACATCAGCGACAGCTCCTCGCCCCACAACTTCTTCCTAGCAATCAAAACTCTTTCTTCACTTGATGAAAGAGCATCAGCTATTGGTTCTACTTCAGATAACCAACCATCCCACCTTAACGCAGTAATAAATTTTTGAATATAGTTTATAACTGAGGGTTTATCTCTTATGATGACAAATCCTTCTGGCCGTAGAATCCGATCCATTTCTATCAATAAATCCTCCATACTACATCCAAGCTCCTCAATCTCTGAAAATACCCTCCATGCATGCAGAAGATCATACGTACGTGGGTATGTGGAAAATGATTCGCACCTGGTACGTGCACATGTGAATAAAGTCACATCCCGGGGACGGGAAAAATAGCAGCAAAGGAAATAATACATATTTACTTATCAGCACAAAAAATTATAAAGGTCGGTTACCAAAGAAAATGAAGCACAAGTTGCACTAGTTTTAAGGAAACATGTCTTATCCAAATATAATAATAATAACAATAATGAGGATATACAAGGTAGAATGAATGGTTGTCTCTTTCTCATCAAAACAACTACAGTCATAAAACTTGAAGTAACCGTTAGGACTGCAAATTTTACAAGGGATAGTTATCAGCAAGTTCATTTCATAGTCCCAAAATGTGAATGAAGGATCGCCAATAACATATTCTAAAATTTGTCATGTTACGTTTGTTAGACTTAACATGATTAACTCTCGGGACACTTATATATTAGTGCAAACAAAGTTCTTACCAGTCATGTACAGTTCCAATTAAGCCTCTGTCATATATTATCTTCAATCTTGCAGAAGCATGGACAGGGGCAACATTCATCACCCAGACATCTCTATCACGTAAGCCAGCAGCAAACCCACCAAGGTTTGAGCTCATATCCATAATATTTCTGATAGAGTTTTTCTCTATCACAGACTTCATTTGCTTCCAGTACTCAATACCTCGAAAATGCCATATCCTCTGGACCAAATGGAATTTTTAAGCAGTTAACAAACAGGGGAAAAAAAAAAACACACGTCTGCAAATTTCAAAAATTTACCGTGTCTTCTAGGAATTCCTCCCGACTGACACCAATATCTTCCAGCCGAGGAGGTGCCGTTGTAAGCCTCTGAGGCCAAGGAACTAGTCCACTACCTTTTCCCTTGTGCATCCCTGTTTCATAAATTTAAGCAGCAAGAAAGTTTTAAAAGAAGATCCAGTTCCAGCATCAACTTAAACGATGATATTACACTTTAACAAACTAGAAAGGTAAAAATAATGTCTAACACACTTTTCAGAGAAAATGAGGACAACATCGTGCTCCCATTCTCATATAAGTTGGAAAAACTAAGAAGCCCGTGCAAAGAAAAATTACAATACTCTGAGTCATCGGGATCTTATATTTGGTGAGATATGCACAGGACCAAAAAGTGTAACTTCTATTTCTGTATCTAATTTCTTTTCATACTTTATTATTTTTTTCAGAGGCATATGCACTAGAAATGTGTGTGTGTGTGTGTGTGATAATCTCAGGGATAATTTCTAATTATAGTCATAGAGATAATTATTCTCATCATGTTGAACAAACCTGAACTCGCTTCATATTGAAATTTCGTACATACTTACGTATAACTAGTGATTTGTGACATTTACATGTACATATTTAACAAAGGCAACAACCAGAAAAGATTTGTTCATCAGAAAATTTACAACAAAATAGGTTATTAACAAATCAATATCATAAGATCAACTTACTTGCAGAGTATGGAGAGATACAAGACCTCATGCTCACATTCCAGATTGCATCTGGATCGTCATCAGTACTACACAAAGGAGGGTAAGTTCCAGGATCTCTCTTCAAGTAACAACTATTTGAAAGTGGCTTTGCCCATATAACGCTCTGGTCTTTCTTTGCAACAACTCTCCAACACATCCTCTTTAAAAGATCGGACATGGCGGTCCAAATCCTCCGGTTTTCGGGATCACTTGCGTATGCTTCAGGAGAGCTATAAACAAAATACCCTCCCGGTCTAAGTAACCTATCAAGTTCTAATAAGAGAATCCCCCCTCTTTGAAGCCAATCAATACGGCATCGTGAACAATGAGCAAGATCAAACGATCTGCTTGGATAAGGAAGCCTTTTTGTCGCCAGGATTCCTAGAGTTGCTGGAATCCCCCTCTCTAGTGCAAACTGTATTTGATTCTCATGTACATCATTAGGTGCAAGGGACATAGCTATAACTTCATGGGGAAGAAGATACGCCCCAAAACTTGCAACTCCACAGCCCACATCAAAAACATTTCTGACATTTCCAAGATTATTGAGTCTATCGCCAGGGAATTTAAGCATCTATTCAAAATAATAGGCGTTCAGAAGAGAACAAGATAGGCTAAGCAATAATATGGCTCGTTATTTGTTGACAAGTGGAAAAAAAGTAGGAAGAAAGAGTAATAATCTTTCATAAGCCAGTTAACTCAATAGTTTTTCTCACAAAGATATTTGCAAACATCTTTTTTTCCCCCAAAAAAAGAGGAAAGAAAGAAGGAAAGAAAGAAAAGTGGGGACGCGGAGAAGGGAACCAAGTAGTCTTTTACCTGAGCAAGAGAAACAATATATTTATCAGCTCCGTAGTGAAAATGCGTCCCTCCACCAGGAAAATTTATCTTGTCCCCATTCACAACCATCCAATTCTGATCCGATTTCTCCTGTGCGAGATGTGTGTGGGGGATGTTGGCCTTCCACACTTCATCTCTACTTGCTGGCCACCTTATAGGTATCTGAAATTCTAGCAATAATTTTTGTTTGGAATCAAAACAAGCTGAAGCAAAACTAAATCAAAGTCTCAAATAAGTAGCAATTGTAACCAACCTTGTAACCAAGTGGAGGTGGTATCAAGCAATTATAGCGACGCTCCGAGGGCGGGCAATGCCGTTCATAATGCTCCATCAATGCCAAGTTGGGCTTCCATCTCATTTGGTAAATAAAGTTTCTGTCTAAACAAGGTATCAACTCTGAAAGTTTTAAATCGCATATCTGCCAAAAACAAACAAACAAAGCCACGCCCTCCTTTAGTGAAATAAAAGTCATAAGTAACAAAATATTCAATAAAGACGTTCTTTTAGTATGCACTTTCGATATGAACAATATACTGACAGCAATTATGACAAAAAAAGGTTTGATTGCGCGAAAGAAACAAATATACTATCTTCTTTTTTTATAAGAAAAAATCGTTCTTTTTCAACTTAAACTCTGCAAAATCATTATAATATAATCCACCTAATTGCGAATGGAGCAACTCTAATCTTATTAAAACCTCAAAGTTACTAGCTAGCAAATAATTCAATCTCTTAAAATTCAATAAAACTAAAAAATAAAAATTATATAGCGGGAAAAGAAAAAAGACCTGATTCGAGAAAATATATATCATTATATAATTCGTTAGAATCGTTCGCCAAGATTACACTTTTCGCATAAAATAATTTTGCTGAAATTCACTAAAACCAAAATAATAATAATTCAGCCAAAAAAAAAAAAGCGGAAAAAATAATCAAGTATTCAAAGCAGACATTTTTATATAATTCGTTAAGTGTCAAAGGCCAGGATTACACTTTTCGCATTAAATATAATTGTTCAAATTCGCCAAAACCAAAAGAAAAACTATAATAATGATAATAATTCAGCAGGAAAAAAACTAACCAAAAATAAATTAATCAATTATTCAAAGCATATATTTTGATATAATTCGTTAGTGTCATTAGCAAAATTACACTTTTCACCCAAAATAAGGCAATATTATAGACAATGTGTGGCTTACAGGTATGCTTTTGGGAACCTCGGGATTCCGCTCCTGATCCTCATGCAAATCGTCGAAATCCCTGTGGCGCACGAATCCGCTGAGTGCCGGGTCGGATCCGTCGGAGGCGGCGGCTCCGTCTTCGGATCTCCGAGTGCTCGGAGCAAAAGACGAGCCGTAGTATAAAGAGGTCAATCCCAGGCACGCAATCAGAGCGACCAAGAAGCACTTCACTTCCTTAGCTCCCGCGGAATTGCTTCTGTGCTCGCTCCTGTGCTTCATCTCTTCTTCTTCTTCTCACTCCTTGAACAGGACACTGAGTCACTCACCGTCCGATTCAGGTCCGAATTTCTCTGAATCTTGCTGAACCATGAAAGAAGCTTAAAACCCTAGCGTCCGATCCGGAGGGGGAGTGGATTGGTGAAAGAGAGTGACGAAGTGTTTTAACTAGAAGTGCGAGCTTTAGCTCTTCGCGGGAGGAGAGAGAGGGTGTGGAAATCACCTGCGGTGGAAGATATATCTTTAGTTGGAAGTTTCTTTGCTTTGGGCCGCTTAAACTCTGCCACGTGTTGTTTGGCAAAGATGCCCTTTTCCATGAATAGCTTTGAAATAATAATCTTATTTAACTCCGCAGGAAGAATTTTTCATCCTAAAATTATAAATAACGAGATATCTTCTAAAAGACAATTACAAAATTATTCCTACTCCGTAATTTAGAAAATATATATTTTTATTTAAAATAACCGATTTAGGGATCTTTCAAAGTAAATGATCATAGTTTTATTTATTTTAGTCAAATGGTTGATTATAATTGGCGAACACTGCTTGAACACTTAAATGGATAACTATTTTAATACTCAAATGGCCTAAACACCGTGGTTCGTGGTCGCTTGCTCTAATAGGGAAAATATGGGGTGAAATTTGCCATATGCTTTAAAAAAATGTCCATCCAAAAAATTTGGCCTAAGTGAAGTAAAGCAACCCGCCAATTTCTCAAAATTAAAAGAAAATGGACTTCACCGTTTAATATTCTTTTAAAAATTCAAAATCATAAAACATAAAAAAATAATAAAAAATAAAAATAGTGCTCACAGTTGACCCAGGCAACTGAGGAGGCACACCCACACACAAGGGGTGGGGTCCATGGTCGTGGCCAACGGGCTCATTATGACAAGGGGTTGGCGACACAAGTCTTACAAGGCAAGGCATGAGTGAAACCCTTAGGCCTCCTCGACACTTGCGATGACATAACCCTTCTTAGTCTATATGTATAAATAGATTATTGCTACGATACTCCTTCTGTCATAGGATGTAGAATAAAGAAACATAATACAATATTTATTTAACATAGCACAAACTTTTTTTTTTGTTGCGATATGGGTATTATTTAACGTAATATGGATATTAAAAAGGTGTAACATTAAGAAATTTAATTCAATTATTCAATGTAATATATGTGTCCGAAAGTTGTAATAATAGTTGAGGATAACTAAATTTTATCGCATGTTTTTTATATAAATTTTAAGTTAGGCTTGTTAATTTTATAGGTTACAATTCAATGACCATAACAATGCCTTATACACATGAGGTTGTTGAGTCCCCCATCATTGTCAAAATATTTTTCTATCCAAACATCTCGATCCCATTAGACCTATATAGTTTTAGGCGTATAGTCCACAATTTTTAAACACCAGTGTATGAAAAATCTTGACCTAGAACATGATCTTACTAATGGCGTTAAAATATGGCAAAAGGTTTCGTATATTTTACACATAACTAAAAAAATTAAATCATTACAATAACTATTATATAATTATGTAGCGTAAAACATAACAATTATTATGTACTGTATCGTTTTAAAAATATAAAAATTGTTATATTTCAATTCTATTATTTTTGTGAAACAGTGATTTGTGTAGTTGACATTTTAAACCTGACAAAGTTGCTGTTCTGTCAGGCACGTGGTGCGCCTCACGTGAGATTCATTGATGTGGCCGTATTCATGTGTGTGACAAGCCAGTTACCTGGCTGAGTTAGAATACTGTTCAATTTTTACAAGTGTTTAAGAGAATACTTGAGACTTATAGTTTAAACTTTAAATATTATAGAACATAAGAGTTTTATAATATTTACAATAGTTTTAATTATTTTTTTAAATATTTTATTATTTTTTTAAAGGACCTAAATATTTTTTAGCTTTTTACACGTATGCCAAAAAATAATTTATGTCACTAAAAAATTAATTAAAAAAAAATCACATTATATCATATCACATTATAATTACAAAAAATATCATATTATATCATACCATAATTCATTATTACCAAATAGAATAATTTACATCAGTGGTCCTTTAACTCTTTAGTAGGTAACACTTTAATCATTTTTTTAAATTTTGACAAAACAACCCTTAAATTTTTAAGATCTTAACAAATGAAAGTCCTTCCATCAAAACCATCAAAATTGGTTAAAAATCTCACCGAATTATACACGTGCCTATCCGATGCCTATCTTCTTCAATGGAAAGACAAAAATGCCCTTAACTTGAACACAAAAATAAAAATAAAAAATAAAACCCAACCCTTTTTTTTAATAAACTAAAAATCCCAAAACAAAAATGCCCAGCACTTCAAATTTTGAGCATGCTCTGATTCACTCTCACAGAGGAATATGATCTCCATGAAAACCCACATAAAACTAGCCATGATGTAAACCATGGGATTTTAATTTCTAACATGAGCCATAAAGGAAACTCTCGTCGGAGATTCAACATTCAATACAAATCTAAAACAAGAAATGACCCAGATCGAGGTCGAATCAAATGTGTCCAATGACAATTATACACCCAAAACAGCTATTCAAATTGGAGAAAGGGAAAAAAAGCAATTGAAGAAATTCAATTTGCATTAATGGAAATATCTAAAAAGTAAAATCATTTATCAAAGAGAAATGAAAGGGAAAAACAAAATCTACTACGAAAGGAATAATGACATATAAGATGAACTTCCTGCAGGGAACGGGTATCGAGCTTATTCTCGTGGTGCTGGAATTTGGAAATAGACTAAGCTATTTTAAAAAATATAGCATATAGCAAACGTCAAAAAGAGAATCAAAGTTTCAGAAGAGCAAAATGATTGTTGTGATCATTGTCGGATAAAATCAACGAAATCCATCTCAGATCCGAAAGTATTTACTTCTGAAAAATTAAAAATAGTATTTTTTTTTCTTTTTTCAGTTTGTTTTTTGTTTTTTATTTTTTAAAAATGTAAAGAAGGTAGCTTTAGTATTATATCCATGTTCGGTATAATTTCGTCAGTTCCAAATCGTTTAATGTAAGGCCCAAAATAAGGAGTTTAACTTACCGTTCGAGCGAATTGAGCCCAACAAACGTTTTCGATCATTGCATATCGACAAAAGAAGCGCCACTTCCTTAGCTCAGTGTCAAATTGGGTCTCCGATCTGTTTAATCGAATGATACTATTTGACTGTAAATGTATTCATTTTGTTATTTAAATCTACTTTATTATTGCATGTTTTCAAGTGTCGATTCAATTGGACGGATGTATCTCGACAATTACAAAAAAAAAAAAAAGACTTGCTTAGCCACCAATTAGGATGTGGGAGATGTCCAAATCTCTCATCCTATTACAAGCTGACACATGTCCAACTATTACACATAATTTTACACCACTTCTTCCACTAGATTGAGGCCACCATCTCAAAGCATATTCTATAAATGGCATCAGCAATCTCATTGAGACACACCCGAAAGAACTTTGTAATTAATCTGCCAAAATACATTCACATCTATTTTTCATTTCTGAAAAACATTTTGTAAATTGTATTTCATTTTTTCATCTGTAATGAAAAACAGTAGACGTAACTCTATTTACAAAGTGAACCGTTATAAATTTAGCATGTGACATCATGTACTTTTCCATTTTTGTTCATTTTTTTTACCTTTCTATATATTTCTATTTCAACAATTGATCTAACGTCCTTCTTTTAAGTTGAACAAATCCTAATAACGGTGATTTAAGGGCCAAAACTCTTTTAGAATTGAAATATTAAACTAAACTAACTTGTTGATTTTAATTGTAGATCCAATGTTTACGATCCTTCAAAATCACGTCATGTGACTAGCACATATATGTTTCTGTTAGAGTTTGGGTTAATTTTGAGAGATGGTCCTTCAATTGTCAAAGTTTTAAGAGTTTAGGGGTTATTTTGTCAAAATAAAAAAAGAATTATTAAAGTGTCACTTAATAAAGAGTTGAAAAACGACGGATGCAAATTACTCTACCAAATATAACTTCAAAGGACAAATTAGATTATATAAAATAAGTGGGTGTTTGGAAGAGTGGTGGGAACCACTTTAACTGTAGCATGTGAGAACTTTTTACTGTAGTAATTTTTTTTATTGTTATTGTAGCAGGTGAGAACTTTTTACTGTTCATAACTGAGATTGTGGTGGGAACCACAATTGCCAAACAACACTTAAGATTTTTTTTGTTGTCACTAAAAGTATATTAGCCTTTTTAATTTAATTGTCATTTTTATCTGTCGCATTTAATTAGAAGATGCAACACAAATTAATCTAAAAAAATGTGGCATAAAGGATAAGTATCTCAATATTTTTGTGGATTTGTGGAGACTCTGAATGTGAGGTCTGAACCAGGCTTTTTGTCGCATGGCCCACAGGGATAGGGACTGAAGGCAATAACCTTTCACGTGAGCCCGTGGCTATAAACATGTTATACCGCGTTTGCCTTTTCACAATGCATGTGACCAACACGCACCAAAAGCAAAAGTCTTTAACCGCGGCTGCCATTTCCTTGCCATAATCATTGGCATGGCTTTTTTTTTTTTTTTTGTTGGATAATGAAAACTTATATTGTTTTTTTTTTTTTTGTTGGATATTGAAAACTTGTATTGATATCACACGGTTTGAAATTTATTAATTTGATACAATTTTGTTTTGAATTGAGATTTAAAGGCTATATTAATTGAGTTAATTATATAATTATATCTTTTAGTTTTAGCTACTTTTTAATTTGTCTATTTATTTTTAAAAACTACAAAAATATTCTTAAAATTTTAAAAATTTAACTTAATTTCATTCATATGAATGAAAAAAATTGAATAAAATGACATGACGATCATTAAATAATGAAAAACATTTTATATATTAAGAACTTAAAAATCTTAAAACAAAACACCTTTTTATTTCAAAAAAAAAGATATTAAGTTTTTTGACTTTTTAAAATTTAAAATGTTCTTTTAAATTATTTTTTCAAAAAGAATATTTTACAAAAAATTAGGTTTAACTAAAAGTATTTTTATCTTAGCCATATATTTTTCAGCCAAAAAAAATTTATGAAGGATAAAATTAAAACAAGTTTTTTAAATTCAAAGGATTCTTTTGTAGTTTTTAAAAACAGATAGACAAATTAAAAAATAATAACACTAAAAGATATAGTTATATAATTAACTTATATTTAATTTAATTCAAGAGTAGAAATCCGTCTTAAAAATAATTCTTTACATCATATTACAAAATTTTCCCGGATAACTAAAGCACAAAAAATAGTTAACTTTTTACTATAGATGCGCAATTCTTCTAGTTCCAATAACGACAAATGCCATAAAGAATGCACAGGCACGCCTCTTACTGTTCTTAAATCAAATCAAATTTACAAATAACTATAAACAAGCTGCATATAAAAGTAAATTAAAGAAAACTCAGGTAATTAATCAAAATAATTAAACTGAAAAAATACACATGACAAGCATACGTAACTACTGCTTATGTGTGGTCATAATCTAGGTTCTATAAAGCAATTCTCCTGCATTAAGAAACTGTATAATCCTTCTTATCTCTATAAGCCAGTATAGGACAAAACTAGCCTAATCAGCAAACACTACGAGCCATTCTACCCACACAAAAAAAAAAAAAAAAAAAGAAAAAAAGAAAAAAAGAAAGTATAAGCTAGTTTAGGCAGAATTTCGCAAAATCAGCAAACTAAAGAGTTGATCCTGCCACAAGGGAAATCTCACAATATTAATCTTCCTTTCTTGTTAATAATTAATATCAATATAATGCAAATCCTTGTCAATTGAGCAGTGCTCTAGGGTGTTCGTGGTTTAAACACCACACATTAACATAGGTCTCATAACACCAGTTTCACATAAGATCGACAAGACTCACTTTCTATTAGTCGTGGTAGATACTATGAATGATATCTTAAGTATTTATTTTTTCAATTGCAAATGTGAATTTAGGGAGGCTTATGAGTTATGTGTGATGTTATAACAATAGAAAAAAGCAGAAATTTTTTTAGTGTATACTAAAAAGGTAATATATCAATAGAAACATGTATTTCAATCATCAAATCTAAAAAATAATTTGAATTAGATTTAATGGTTTGAAAATATATACCACCAGTAAGCATCTAAACAAAGAAGAGAAAAAAAGAATAAAAGAAAAAAAAATAATATTTTGATGGGTTCCGGTGGACAGTAAAATGGAAAAAGTCAAAAAAGACAAACAAACGAGGAGCAAGCATACAATATGTTGCTTTATCCATACAACATGAAATGAATTCAGGCACACTCAATTGGTCACAAAAGTAACGTGAACCCAAATTAAGCCAAAGCGTGTATATCTTAAATGATTCTTTTATTTGCATACTAATCTTTAGAGTGAAAAATACAATTTTACACTATCAACACAACATGACACTTTAATTATTAGATTAGTATTTTAATGGTTTCGTGACCATTCACTATAAATTTATCACATAGATATAAAATTGCATTCACGGATCGGACCGTTGAAACATTAATCTAACGTCCACACCCTACC